>VXAL01016791.1:172380-246067 GCA_013399475.1 Chauna torquata
AGGTGACAAAATAAGTTGCATGCCTGGAACAAAACAAAATTATCCTTCTCTTCTAAGTTCTCTCTCTCTCTCTCTCTCTCTCTCTCTGTGTCTCTCTCTCTCTCTTCTTATCTCTTATTTTCAGGCTTTGCACAGTATAAATTTCTCTCTGGCAAAGTCATAACAGAAAAGCAGAGATAAGAGAGAATTGGTCATCAGGTTATCCAGAGTGGAAAGATGCCTCTATATAGCAGGATGTGCTACTTTCAGGAATAGTAATCTTGTGTTGTTCAAGCTCAGTATACTATAATGTAAAAGGTTTTGGGGGGACGATGGAGGTTCACCTCTCCATGACTTATAGCCACTGGAGAACAGAAAGAGAAACAAGCTAGGAAGTGAAAAATCAGCAAATGCAGAAGAACATATACAGAAAGCCTACAAATTTTCACATGCTAAAGTCAGAGCATTAGACTAGTGGGAAATCACTCTCATATTAGAAATTTACCCCAATCCCCCATGGTTACATACTTTAATCTGCTCCTCCCAAACAGCTTTTACCATCATCCTTACGGTACAGGTGACCAAAATTAGCAAAATGCTACCTGCATAGACAGGAAAGACTTACACTGTCTGCACAGTTAAAAGCAAGTGTAGCTGCTCGGTTGCATGCTTGAACAGAAAAAGATTCCGTCCTGTTTATTTATCTGCACAAGGGCCCAAGGAAAGTAAACAAGGTGAATATATTAACTTGGGCTCATCTAGTGCCTATTCTCCTCACTGGGCTATCTGGGATTCCCTAAACTCTCAAAGGCACAATGGAAATTGATGTGGAAATAGAGAAAGAGTAAGTACAAAAGGACAGCAGGCAGCAGTGTGGGGCTGCTCTCACTTATTCTTTTCTTTGGAAATAAGAATGTTTTGATAGAAACTTACAAATCTAAATGATGAAGCTATATCAGTGAAAATGATGTTTAAACTCCAAATTTGAATGTCAGAGGATAAGACTTTCATTCAACCCATCATAGGCAAGCTGTGCATTTGAGAGCCCGAATCTGATATGCCCCTCTATCCTGTTCTATTGTTTGCTATTGCAAACAGGTGTCTGATTTGGGATTATCCCGTTTCTATCCAGTAATTAAATGTAATTATGTGGAAAAAGGAATGAATGAAAAATGTACACCTGTAAATTTGGCTTTTGAATGGAACTGCATGACATTTAAAATATAGCTTATTTGACCTCTTTATTTTCCAAACAACACAATACTGCGGTGTATAGTATTTTTGATCAGTGCACCAAACTTCAGGGAAGCTGTAAGAAATGCTGTATTCTATACAGTCACATTCATCTTTGAAATAGAGTTTTAACTAGGAGTTCAAAAAATCAGTTCATTCATTGCATAGAGAAAGTAGCTTGGAGGCTATAGAACTATAATCACATAACCATAAAGTCATAATTCTCCATGTGGATTCTCTGTTTCATAACTAGACCACTTTAAAAGTCATTTTTTCAGAAACTTTGTCAGCATATTTTTCTCCTTATTGCTATGTCAATATGATTATTAGCACAGCATATTTCTCTATATAAACAAGTCTCTCTTTTTTTTTCTTTTTTCTTTTTTTCTTTTTTTAAGCTATATACAAGTTTATTATATGAACTTGGATAAGTGTCCATTTCAATACCTTACACACAAATGAGAAGAACCAGTCTATCTAGAACCATAGCATATTTAAGAAAACATCTTATACTTGATGTTTATAAAGCTTCTATTTTACTGATACAGTAGGAATAGCTATGAAGAGAAAGTAACTGCAATTGTTTGTTAAGACGAAACAGGAAATTAAATCCATATACAACTAAAAATCACAGAAAAAGGTGTTTGGCTACTCCCTTGATGTTACCTCTGAAGTCCCAGAATAAAATAGCAATGGGTAAAAGTGTTAGTGATTAGAACTGGTTTCTTTGTCACTTCTCTGAACTTTTCTGCCCTTTAAAGAATCTAAGAAGAAAAATGCTCTCATAAGATTTTTCTGTACTATAAAGCAAACTTGAAATAACCTTGAAGCATTTCTTTCCATTATATATAATTAAATCCATTTCAAGAAGGAAATCATAAACTTGGTTTTGCTGCAGGGGAATATTTCTTAATATTTCCAAGCTCTAGCATTTGTTTCATAGATATAAAAGACAGTTTCTTCTCTCTGAGAATAAAGTTACAACATATTTACAAACTGGCTGAATCATCTTACAGATTCTAAATATAATCCTTCACATAATAAATACTATAATGATAAATGAAATTAATTCTGATTAAAGATGTGGCATGGGGTGCAATAGCATACTTAGTCATGTTTGTATAACATTTCAACAAGCTGTTTTTATAGTTGTAAGCCATCTCTTTTGTTCTAACAAAAATAGGTATAATGTTCAGTCCAATTCTGTGAACATCTTCAGTGTAGACTCAGCTTATAATCAATTTTCAAACACACATCATCTAAATATCAGACATTTAAATATGTATTGAGATAGTTAAGTAGTTATTTAAATATAGCATCTCTGTGAAACACTGAAAATTGTGCAAAAGAGTGCAAATCATACTCTACTCATTTAGTGACTATTTTTAGTCTTCAAATTAGAAAATGTTATCCATTGCAAATCTGCTCTTGGTTCCCTCATTTTCAAACTCATATATTGGCCACAGCTACAATATAAGATTTTATAAATGTCATTGTATTTGGTAAATGATTTTAAAAGAGCGTTAGAAGATCACATATATGGTGAGAAATGGTATTATGAGCTTTTTTCTGTCTTGAAGCACAGTTTTTATGTCTGACGTGAAGAAATCCCTGCAGAAATGTGTAGACACTCGGGTCTGGTCAAAGAAGGTCACGTGTGCAGGTCTTTGCATGCTAAACTACCTACAGTGAATGCTAGTTACCCACACTAAAGGAAGATCAATTAGAGAACATTGAAGCAAGGACATGGAACTAAATGTATCTGGGCTGAAGCCAGTCAGTGTCATTACAAAGTTGCTGTCTAATTTTTTTTTTTCCGAAAGGTTGTGGAAATCAGAGGATATTCTTGCAGACTGGGAAAAGGGTGGTCCATCTTCAAACAGGAAAAAGGTGGATGGGGGAACTGAGGACTGGTCAGCATCCTGCCAGTCTGTGAAAAGATTATGGAGCAACTCCTTGTGGAAACCATGTCCATGCACTTGAAAGAAGATGATTGGGAACAAGCAGCAAGGGTTTAGAAATGGGGGCTTCTGCCTGACCAATCTGATTGCTTTATAACAACATGTCTAATTCTAGAGACAAAGTGGTGGTGTTTACCTTGACATAAGCAATGGTTTTGGCACTGGCCCAGTTATGACCTTGAAACAAAATTAGAAAGATAGCGTGCTGTCCTGTAAGGTGGTTGGAAAAGTGGCTGGCTGGACCATCAGGCACAAAGGAGTGTGATCAATGATACAAATTCCAGCTGGTAGCTACTTATAAGTGACATTTCTAGGGTTGATGTTGAGGCCAATATTATCTAATATATTCATTAACAACTTGAACAATGGAACATAACGTACCCTTATCAAGTCTGAGGATAAATACTGAACTGGGAGGGACAGTAGACATGCTAGAGGGTAGGACTGCCATTCAGAAGGACTTCTGGAGAAGGCTGGAGAAACTGGCTGATGGGAACTTCACAGAGTTCAAGAAACACAAATACAGAGTTCTGAAGCACTTATTGGTGTTAGAAAAGACAGTATGTGGAATGTAAGAATATTTGTGAAGAAATTGTCTGCATTCATTGTAGATAAGAGTGAACCAGTATTAGAATGGTTTGTGAGTGGAATTGTGGTTTGCAATAAAGTGGTTTACTCATCTGCTCAGGCATTGAAAAGTTTGTGATAGTTATAGATCTGTATTGTTTTATGCTAAAATAAAGATTTATCTACGTGCCCTTATGTACCTCTGAATACTGTATTTGCTCTCTGTCAACATGATTTATAAATGGTTGATTATAGCTGTAGGTGGCGGAAGGAAAGAAGTATTTCCTGAAAAACATATCATCACTTCATCTTTGTGTTTTGTGATAAGAAATATGTTCAATCTATTTAAGTTTTTTTGACAGTAAACACTATCAGATGTTTGTCCCTCAGAGGCTCATTATTTCAAATGATTGATTTCACCATTAACAGACAATACATTCAAAAGGGTTTTGAGAAGTCAAGGTAAGGTAAAAAGCTACTTTGTGTAATGAGCTACCTTGCAGGATATGAACAAGACAGTTTGTAGACCTGTGTGCCTGAGTACTTGTGGATCACCTATGAACTATAGTGATAGCAAAGAGAAAGATGAGAGTAATTCATTTCCACCTGTTCTCACATACCATTTTTTTCTACAACGTTCATCATTATGGTATCTGGAGCATACCGACATGTCAGACATAGAGGCTGCTAATATAATGATAACTGGTCTAGTATGGAACAGCTACTATCTTAGCTAAGGTCAAAAACTAATGTAATGACAGCTGCTATCCTGGTTAAAGTCAAAAACTGATGTAATAAACCTGAAAAAGCAGAATGGGTGACTTTTTTTTTTTAAATGATTGAGGGAAGCTTTTCAGTGGTGCTATAGAGACTGATACATATTTACGTTATCTGTATTGCTGGAACAGCCCACAAAAAAAAAAAACAAAAAGAAAAAAAAAACATTCATAGAATTTTAGTCATTTACTGCAAAAGGCAGGGCATGAACAGTGGAAAAGTGAAATGCCAGGACATAAGTGTGTTCAGATCTGAGGAAAGTTGTAACATATTTCATATAGAGAGAGAGTAATGTCACTGTCACTTTACCTTTGAGATGGGGAGAATTTTCCATCGCCTCTTGTTCCAAGCCCCACTGAGGATGCTTGTCCAACGGTAACCTCAGAAGCCTTTGTAAGTGCTGCTGTTCTACCCTCCTCAAATAAATACATCTGAAAACATCGCTGTTTATCTATCTTTAAAAGTCTTAGCCACTTTGATTGAGTTCACTGTATGGAAAGAAATCCATTTAAAATGTAAGCAAAATATTTACGTAATTTTTTTTATATTCCTTGAGGGAACATCTATTTTAAAAAACCTAAATCTGCTTGTTGAGTAACTTGATAAAAGAGAACCTGTGAGGGCACTTCTCAGCAAAGTTATATATGCAGTTAAATTTGTCAATACTGGAGAAATACCATAATCTTATTCTATTTGATGTCTCTGCTACTACTTTATATGCTAGAGCAGTAGCATAGTGTTTATGTTCTGTGCTATGGAATATTCTGCCAGTCACCAAGGAATTAAAGAAAATGAATGAAACAACTACACTATACCAAATGAATGAAACTGTTTCCAGACGGGAGAGTAAGCTGTCTTAAATACTTAGAATACTTAGAAAAAAATTTCTAATGAATTTATTGAAATCTGCCTTACCTGGAATATATTTTTCTTCCAGGATAATGTGAACAACATGGACATATGTTCATATAATTAACAGTAAGAAAAGATTGACAGGCGATATATCTTAAATCTGAAATACTGTCAAAACTTTTTCCATCCTTTCATGTTCAAGATGACACTGTCTGCAATGGAAGTGGGATAAGGTCTATAAAAGTATTTTGACTCCTACTCTAAAGAATCCAGCCTAAACAATCAGCTGAGAAAATTTCAACCCTTTTGATAGAGGCATAAGTGAGATATAATCGAGTAATGCTGCTGTCAAAGTAATCTGCAGCATCTTTTCTGATGCCTTAGACTTTCAGGTTACTATAGAGATAGGTGATAAAAGGCAAAGTTTTGCAGGGAAGTTTTTGTTTTTTTTCTTCTTTCCATGGCTCTGTGGGCAGGTGACTGTAGATGGCAAGCACTTGCAAAAACCAGTATGCCCTTTTCTTGCTGCTGCTGCCTCCAAGTTTGGTTCTACTTTCAGTGTCCCAGTGAGCTCCACTTCACTTTGCATTCATCTTTTTCTTCATCACTCAGCAGAAACATTTTGTTGTTAAACAGTATTTAGCTTTAAGACTCAGGCTGCGCACAATCAACATATATGTCTATGAGTGGAGCTCTCTCCTTCATAGCAATCAAGGGAAAGAAGACCCTCCATTAAACAAATGTCTGAGCTGACAGTGGGGAAGGAAATATAGTGTATGCATATGCTAGGTTGAGCAATGTGAGGGAGTTTAAATTAGCACAAGCTCAAGAGTTCACAAGAAAAGATATTAAGGCAAAATTGGAAAAAATACGGAGGAATAGAAAGAAGAAGGTAAAATTGGGGGGGAAAAAAAAGGAAATTTGACGAGAAAACATTGCAACTGGATGGTCAGATGGATTTAGGTAACATTTTAGAAATAGCATTGAGTTGCAAAAGAACCTGAAGGTTTTGGTTAATGGAATGAAAATTTCCCTACCGGTGTGCAGGCCCTTGAAAATGACAATATTCTGACAACACATTAATATAACAGTGATAAATATAACTTAGGGTGTTTTTTTTCATAGGATAAAGATATTCAATCTAGCATGGCTGGGAACTGAGAAGAGTAGGAGTTTTTTATATAAACATAGATGAGAAAAAATCTTCCTTTGTAGTAAAATGTATGTGATTTGGAAGATGTAGATTACTTCATTTAATGTGACACAGAAAGGTACTAGAATGCTACTGTTAAGAGGACGATATGAGACCATCACAGACTGATTTAAAAGGAACCATTCCTCTCCTCAAAGACAAAGTGCGGAATTCATAACTGAAGAAAGCTGACAGCATAACAATAGCTTCCAGTCTGAGTCCCAACTCCACCAAAGAGGAAGTATCAAGAATTAAGTTGATAAAAACTTATTTATGCTAAGTAGTTTAAGCAGAAATGTAATGTTAAATCTGACTAACCTAATAATCTGTGTACAGGCATCCCTAAATCTTTTTCAACACATTAAGTCTTACAGGTCTTTAGCCAAGTATTTTCAGTCTCTTTTAAAGAACGGTAAGTCAAAATCATCTATCAGAATTTGTTAGTTATTCAGAGTAGATTAATTCTCCCATTAACAGAGTTGCAGATGTTATTTTTTCACTTGTCAAGGTAGGCTGTTACTGTGTATATCAGAAAAAGTAGAAAGAAAGGACGACTTTATTGACAGAAGACAGTTTTGCAATTTTTTTTTTAACCTTCTAAAAACATAAGTCTTTGAAAGTCCATGTTCTTTTTAATTGGCATTTGAATAATCAGTATGACAAGGAAGAGGACCCCAGGGCACCGCCAGCCCTGCCTGTCCCTGCCTATCCCCAGTCCCCTCAAGGCCTAGGACCTCACGTCAGCCTGAGGCCATCAGCCCCAGTGAGGCCGCAGCAGGACCAGGCTCCAGCTCCCCATAGCCCTGCACTGCTGTGGTGCCTGGTGCCAGGGCTGGGGCTGCCCTGGTGCCCTACTGCTGGTGGGGTGGAGGGACAGGCTTGCCCTGCCAGACCCTGCAAGGCTCCACCATGAGGAGCCCCTGGGGAGCTGCTAGCCCTTGTGGTGCCCTGACAGTTGCTTCTGGCAGACCAAGTAATCATGGATTTTCCCTGATCTCAGAGAAAGATAGGAGGCATAGAAACCTCTCCACAGAGGATGTTCAGAAACCTGACGGGAAGCGCTGCTCTGCAGACCACATCTGTGTGCTGTGTACTGCTGAAACGTTTTTAGGAGGAACTCTGATTACAGTTTTGTTTATGTTAGGAAAATATAAAACAAGAAAGCAATGGTAGCAGTTGTGATTTTAAAATATTTATCCTAACTTTCCTTAAGATACAGTAATTGAATAGAAAATCAGCTCCTTGTAAGAAAGTTTCTTTATTCTGTGAAAATCTTGTGTAATTACTTATCACCACAGTCCTCATCAGAACATAAGTGCTGGAAACAGAAATAATTTTAAAATGAAAATAAAACAATACACTATTTCTGTTTCTTTTTGATGTGAAACTCCTCTTGCTTAATGAACCTTCTCCTCACCTGCCTAAATATTCAAAATAAAAATGTGATTTTATTTTTCATTTTCTCTGACAGCACTGATACTACAAGTAGGCTTTTATTTTACTTATGTAAGCCAACATTTTAGCATGAATATTTGGACCATTTCTGTCAAAGACAGGATCAACAGAGAGGAAGGAACATAAAATGCTTAAAAACTAGGGCAGAGCTGAAAAAAATGATGAAAGGTCAATCAGTGATGACAATTCTTTTTCTAAGGAGCCATTCAAGGAAAGTGGAGCATATGTTATTTTACTGTGAGGCACAGATGAATGTTCTTTTGTTGATGAGACCTTAATTTTAATATATTTCAAAGAGAAGTATTAAATGTTTAAGAGGCCGAAACTGATCACCAGATAAAGAATTCAGCTGAGTCCTCAGAAGTTGTTGATGTATTCAGATGTATTCATTTACTATTAGCTCTTTAATTTAGTATGTAGTCATATTTCCATAAACATGTATCAACAGTTGACTGCATGTGTTAGAACTTTAAACAAAGCTTAGTAAATATAGCTGTTGTTATTAATATAACTGAATACTTTGATATTAATGCATTCAGATGCGTTTTGTAAAAAGTAATGCAGGAAAAAATATTTGCCTCTTAAAAATTAGACTATTGAGCATGCATTTGTGAGAATATGGTGTTTCTAAACACACTATTTTTTGCCTAATCTTGTGTTTCCCTCCTGGCCATTTTTAAAGAGTATTTACATCTTCTGTATTTGTATGTAGGCTGAAGAACTCTGACATTCTTACATTTTCTTTTCTGCAGTCTTACTCTTCAGCTATTACCTTCATAAGCCAAAAATCTAAATAAAGATTTATCTTTTTCTTTCGCTTGAGTAACTACTCAGACAATTTCTGAGCTCTGATGTCCAAGTAGGCACCCAAAGTAAAGCAACTGATAATGTCAGAGCTACTCTCCCAATAAAGCTAGCTCCGGATTTCTTAGCGTATAGGCAGAACATTGCAGCCCTAAGATTACAAGGGTAGGATTAGGTGACAGTAGATCATGGGAGAACATGGAGCTTGCACATGTGGAGCAGTGGGTCTGCTCTACCACCACAGACAGACTTGAACTGCAAGGCAGGACCAGTCCAACCCTAACAACCACTGCTCCTTCTGCAAAGTGTGGCTTCTCTTCCCAGTGCCGCAGCCACACAGGCTTGCTGGGTTCTACTACAGGCAAATTGCACGGTAGTTGACAGCTTTTTTTGCTGTAATCCAATAATCACATTCCCTTGGAAGCTGTACATTTTAGCAATTTATAGGACTGATCCTGCCTCCCAATACTGAAAATAATAATAATAATAATAATAATACTTAAAAAAAAAAATCACTGTTACTAAATGCTCAGACCGTTGAGAAGCTTCTAAGAGATGGGTATGGCATTCAAACTCATTCTGGAATTGAACTAAATTTTTAAGTAGAAATAATAATTCAAAATTTCTAATCATTTTTAAAATATAACCCTTAAGCTAGTCCAGCCGTGACTGATAACTACAAGTTTGTTTGGTACCATAGGACAGTATTTATAAAATGAAAGACCTCTTTGCTTCAAAAAATTAGTTTCTGAAATAAGCATTAAAACATTTTCCTTTTGAAGATAGCTTGTTCAGCCACAGCAATTTAGAATTAAAAATTAATAATGCAGAAAATTACTTATCCATCCACTAGACTAAGAAAAAAAAAAATCAAATCATAGCACAAATTCACCTAAGTACTCTCTATATTTCATTTCAGTTCCACAGCAGAAATGAGAAGGAAATGTTTGGGGTATGTGGTTTTCCATTTTAATTTCACTTAGAAAATGGTTGGAGAATGGGGTTCAATTACCTCAGGCCTATGTTTACAGGCAGTTTATTGTGTAGAGTATTACACTATCAACGAGTTTAAGGATATCAAAGTATGGCTTACAGAATAAAGAAAAAATACTATGCTGTCACAGTTTATTAAAAACAAAACAAAAACAAACAAAAAAAAAACAAAACAAAACATATAAATCCCAGTGGATTCCCCCAGTTCCTATTAATGCCAAATGTATAATCCCATTCTGAGGAAAATATTCCTATGGAAATCAATAGAAATATTGCTTGTATTATTTCTTAGTGAGGATTCCATACTTTGACTTTAGGTGTGCAAACCAGATTAATTCTCGTGGGATTTAGATTAATTTTACAGCCTTGTAAACTATTTAGAAGTGAAAATTTGGGGTATCAGGTAATGATAAAAACTGTCCATGGAGAGGAACTTAATTCCTTTTCAATCAAAGAAAAGAAAAAAAAAGTTTCACAGCTACAGGTGCCTAAACCCACTGATCTAACTCTTACTGGTAAATTAGCAAAGGCTTAGAAAAATTGGTTTGATTTGCAGGTATATTGCTATATTGACATGCTTGCTCTGGTTTTATCAAAGCTTTGTATGAGCAAAATTAGAACAGTAGTACAGTTTAATCTGTTCTAAATAATTCAAGATCCAGCTACACAGATTTGTCCCATTAGAGACTTTGCTTTGGAGCTTTGGAATAAGCACAATTCACCTGTTGTAGGAGGGAATGTGTAACTTGTTATTGCATTTGAAAATACTTCTTTTTTATCTGGCTCATAACAAATATGTTGCTTAACAGTCTCTAGGAATGATTTGCCACAGTAATTCTGAGCTAGTATTAAATAACTTCGGCATTGTAGCTGTTTTTAAATTTATTTATTTATTTAATATCTCGTGATGACTGACAGCATAATTATCTCTTTGTTCAGCTCTGCATTTTGGATTTGACATAACCAATAATAAATAGCTCTGTTAGAACCGAGGTTCTGATCAAGGCTAGAGGATGCATGAGCTGCCAAAGTACTATTTTCACGACTGGCTTCTTCCTGGCCACTTAACCATTTCTCCACCTACCCCAGAAAGCAAGCAATGTAGGATAAAAGAACAACATATCAAACACCTGTGAAGTGTGGTGCAATTCTGCTGACAACAAAAGTGTTCGGCCAGCACATATATGATGACCTGCTTTACTTTCTAGCCTTTCTATATCAGGATGTGGCAAAAGAATGAAATATGACTTCCCCATATCCTTTTAGATTCTTTGCCTTCAAGCATAAATAGGGAGAAAAGAAAAGAAAAGAAAAAAAAAGGAAAAAAAAGAAAAGGAAAAAGAAAAAAAGAAAAGAAAAGAAAAGAAAAGAAAAGAAAAGAAAAGAAAAGAAAAGAAAAGAAAAGAAAAGAAAATTTCTGAAGCCAGACAGAAAACTAAAAAACAAACAAAAATATAACAATAAAAAAAAAATCAGCTGGATGAAGGCATATTCAGTGATACTGGCAAACTTAATTACTGTGACTTTATGTCTCATGCAGCATGGAGAAGGAATGAATATCATTGTCATCTTCTGATCTTTTGAAACCCTTTGTATATTTTTAAATACTATACTAGTTGACTGAAAGATGCTACTGGGATCTAGCATCCAGATCATTCAGGAACTCAAATAAAATTGAATTTATTTTTAATCTATAATTTTTTTTTTTTAAAAAGTGTTTTCATGCTATAGTTCAAACACATTTTGTGTATTCATATGTAGATTTATGAATATTTCAGGGACAATATTTACTTGACTGTGGTGTGTCACTGAGACAGACACCACCTCCCATACAAGGGCTCTCACACAGAGGCAAGTTTTGTTTCCATTCTTGCACATTTCCATGGGATGCCACGTAGCCTACCACCCAAAATCCCTCTGGACTGGTCTGATCATTAGCCTAACAAACGCACTGTAGAGCACAATCTGAGGACTTCATTCTATGGCTGCAGCAGCTACTGTGAGATAACATCTCTCGGGTGAACTGAATATAGCCCTCCTGGACATGCTTTTATCTGGAAAGAGGACATGGACAAAGATTTTCTTAAAGGCATTTTTATCGTGACTGCTTCAGCTTTGGTCATCTGGAGATCCTGGGCCACAGAGACAAGGTCGGAGTGGTGGGACCACTACATTCATCTAGCAAGGAAGTCATCAGTGTGAGAAAATCTTTTTGACATGCAGCTTTTGTTGAATGTGGAGCTCTTGTTGGGTTTAACATTTGTTGGATGAAACTGCAAGAACTACTTCTGTTCAAGAGCATGGCTATTGCCCTATGAAACCTTTCAACTCCCAGTTCCCTCCAGTCAGTGACTATCCAATTTGGAATGTGAAAGTCCAATGTGAGTAAAGTCATGGTCAAGGTCTCCAAAGCCATCTTCCAAACCTTCTGCTTTAAAAACCTGTTCCAGGCTCCATTAGAAAACACAAATGGAAGGGATCAATATTCATACAACCTTTCACTCTCCACTGGATCCCAACATGTGTAAAGTCAAATGACATATTTCCATCAAGTGACCATTCAGTTGCTGCAGTCTGGGCAGCATAAACCTGAAGGTAAGGCTAATCTCTCCTATCCTTTAAGAAGAAAAAAAAAAAAAAGAGAGAGAAAATATCTCTTAAAGATATGCCCTAGGATGGAATTGGAATGGTTATGAAATGGAAAGGGCACATTGCAGAAATGCTTTGTTTGAGACAGCTATCCATGAAGAAGGAGAATCCCACTTTTGAACTGCGAACTTTGATTTCTATTCAAATTCATTTGGCTTCAACTTCCAACTATCGGTTCCTTGCCAGGATAAACTGCCTTTCAGGACTTTATAATTTCTCCCTGTGAAGAAAATGAATAAACTGTAATTGTGTCTCATTAATCTTCCCTTTGATAATCTAAATGAGACCAAACTCATTAATCCTTCCTATAATAAATCTGAAGTTGTTTCTTCTGTTCTTTTCAATGTCCCTTTAAAAATGCCGGCTTCCATGCTGAATGCACCACTGCAGAATTAGTCTCATCAACACAATAAACGCAAGTCATGCATACTTTTAATCAAAACATTCCTGTTTATACGGAGAAGAATCTAATTCATTCCTTTTGCATCTGAAGCTTATTGAGTGGCTTGTCTTTTATGATCCCAGAATCCTCATCAGAGTCTTTGTTTTCCAGTTTCTCTTTTCTTTCATTATTATGACTTACACTCCTTGTTCTTAAACACATCACATAATTTTGTATTTTGTGGAACTAAAGTAGTCACAGTGTTTTGAGTGGGTACTGCCTACGAGGAGTGATCTGTGTATCTGACTCGTAATCACTTCTCCTGTTTGGGTCATTTCATGCCACTAACAATGATATTTCTACAGCAATTTCATATAAATTCTTCTCTTCATCCTGGTATTAAAAAAAATGTTCTTTATAATCCCAAAAGACAAAGCTTCCTTTTTGCTCTTTATGTCTTCTAGGTTCATCTTCAATTTTTTTCTCATGTGCTTATATCTCCCCATAACTTGTTCAGAGCCAGGAATTAAGAACCACGGAAAAAAAAAAAACAGGGGCTGATAGGTCACACTACAATCAGGAGCTGCAAGATCAGAGAAAGAAAAATGCTTAATGAAAGGAAGATCAAACCAATGCTCACCTGGCAAATATGGTGAGTTTTGGCATTAATACCAGGTGTTCTAGTTCTAGCTGAGATTATCATAACAGCAGATATTACCAAAAGGAAGGTTAAAAGGAGAAGGAGATTTCTGTTGAAGCTAGTAACAGAAAGGGCTGGGGATGACAATATAGAAAATGCTATTTGATGGCTCAGGGATTTACTGAGAACATTTATTCCTCTGCTTCATAAAACAGCCCAATGACACATTTGTTCTAGCCATGCAGCTACACAACCATTGACTTACTCATGAGGCATTTGGCCTGGCTAGTTGTTAGCATGGGAAGTTCTGATTACCCTCACACTGCAACTGCTACACTCTGTTTCCAGCCACCTGTGCCCTTTCTGTGGGCTTCATTGTGCCCATCTAATCTCATCACACACAATAAAACCCATGCAATGGAGCAGAAGCTAAGAAGGTACTGAAGCAATTACTGGGGCCAATTTCCTTTGCAAATTCTTTCTTTTTCTCTATTCATTCTTTTCAAGTGTTCAGCTAACTGTGAAACAATTCTTTCTCCAGAGATCTCATTACTTTGTGTTCAGTACTTATAGTTTTTTGTTTTGTTTTGTTGGGTTTTTTTTGTTTGTTTTGTTTTTTAATTGAAAATACCCTGATCCTGAGCAAATAGCAAATACATGAATTTTAGATCAGGAAATGAATGAAATAGTTGGGTGTTTATATATGTATGCTGGGTTAAAGATACCAAAAATCATGTTGAGGTACCTCTCAGAGTAGATCTTAGCAGTGCTTCTTCAGCATGTAGTAAGAACAGAGTTTGAATGAAAACAGTATTCATACCCACGAAATCCATATTAAGGTTTCACTCTTCTGACTTATATCTACAGGGGGGAAGAATATAAAATATTAACAGATGCTGTGTTTTCACACTGTTGGACCTGTTGAACTCTAATTTTTAACAATTTTACTCTCCTGATAACAGTGATTCAGACACAGCAGCTGTAGTCATGGAGGCGTAGCTTCAGATATGCTCTCCTCTGACCTGCCTGCGTTCCTGAATTCAGAGAGTTGAAGCAGTACAGGGAATATTTCCTCTCTTATATTCCCTCTGGTTGTAAACAATAATTAGGAAGCTGCAAAAAGCCCTTGTCTCTCCTACTGCTAGTGCATTGACAGCAAGTTTCAGGGTGGTGTCAGATCAGACGAAAGCAGAGTAATACCCATGTTCCTAAAACATAATCTCTGTAGCAAGTCCTCTACTACAGCCATTGAAGCACATTCTAAAATAACACCCAATTTTAAAACATGTAAAATGTGGGGGAAAAAAAAGCCTGAATGTTCAATATGACACCTGATATGTAGTGAAAAATTCTAGGACTAATTACTCAGTCCATAGATGTAGGGAGATCCTGTTAATTTATTAGAAGTAACAGGGTTACCTGGGTTCATCTACTGCCAGTCTTTCAGTTTTCCAAGTTTTCCAGAAGCTATTTTCCTTGCCTTTGATAGATCTTCAAAAGTGCTGTCTTTTTTTTTTTTTCCCCTGCATAAGACAAGCCAATCAGAGCTTTTGCAGCAAACAGGCAGATATAACTTTGCCTGTAAGTCAGAGGAGTTTTGAAGCAGAGCACAGAATATGAAGGGGAGTTCCAAGTAACTCATCTGAAAAAAATGAGGTGGTGGCTATTAAAAAGTTTTTAAATGAGTGACTGAATCAGAGGAGCTAAAACATGTTTTGTGGATGTTAATGGTCATGTGTACACAGGAAAAAAAAAAAGGGTACTTACAGATGGAATGCATCCTCAGATAAGTAAATTCGTAGTGATACCAACCTAAGCGTAGAGTCTGATATGCTGGAAGGTAGGTCTGCCATTCAGAAGTATCTTAACAGAATAGAGACACGGTCTGACACAAACTTTATGAAGTTCAGCAAAGGAAAATGCAGAATTGTGCACCTGGGACAGAATAATCCTGTGCAGCAGTACAGGCTTGGTACTGACCAGATAGAAAACAGTTTTGTTTTGTTTTGTTTTGTTTCAGAAAAGGACCTGGAGATACTGATGAACTGCAAGCTGAAGATGAGTCAAAAGCATACTATTGCAACAATTACAGTTAACTTCATATTGGGCTGCATGAAAAAGAAGTGTAGACAGCAAAAGTGATTAGTCTGCTCCATTCAACATTTGTACAAATGCACCTGGAGCCTTCTGTACTGTTTTAGCCATCCAAGTACTAGAGCAAGTTCAATGGAGGGCCACAAAGGTGGGGGTCACATGATGTACAAGAAGAGGCTGAGTTAACTGCGGTTCTTCACTTATAAGAGAAGTCTAAGAGGGGATCTTGTTTTTTACTACTTCTTGGCTACAGACTAGTCAGACTTTTTTTTGGACATGAACAATGAAATTAAAAGAGGCAATGGACACAAGGTACAACAATGGAAATTCAGATTAGATATTTTGTAAACATGACGGTGATCGAACATTAGAAAAGGTTTCGCAGAGAAGTTGTGGAATCTCCATTCCTGGAGATTTTCAAAACTAAGTTCTTTGTGATCCTGAGCAACCTGATCTAATGTTGAAGCTGGCATTAACTTTGTGACTGGCCTTCCTTTAGACCAAATAGCATCCAAGTTTCCAAGCTATTCTCTTCTACCTACATTCCTTGATTCTATTCTTTTAAAAATAAGTATTTTGTATTCTGTATGGTATTCCTGATACAACAATAAAGAAAACCACAATAATCCTTCTTTACAGTTATATGAAAAGCTTTACCATTTTTGAGACCAAATAAGCATTGAAAACTTTTCAAGACACAAAACAAACAAACAAACAAACAAACAAACAAAAAAGGCAAAAGAAAGTTGCCCAAAGCAGGTGGTTAGACGGAGGAACTACTGAAATATTCTAGGAAGTTGGTACATAGCAGGGTGCATAGTTCCTAGAACAGGCAACTATTGATTTGTTTCTGAAAACTACAAGAAAGGTTCCTCAAAAAGAAACTGCCAAATGCTTTCTTGGAAAATATGACCAGAAAATGACTGGATAATTTGTATAGCACATAGTCAGAGCTGAATAAAAGACAGTAAGGGGAAGAGCATATAAAAAGCTGTACCTCTGTCTATACAATAAGTCAGCCAATCCTGGAACTCTAAATGGATAAATGACCTTCTGTTCACAGGCAGAAGTCTCAAACACTAAATTTTGAGTTCTAATAAGGAAACAGTGAACCAGAATTTAACTCCAGGGCCCTGGTATCCCCTTATTGGCATATGAATGTAAAATGCAGATAGTGTTCAAGACATGAGTAATAATGTCTCTTGCTTGTCTTCAGTCATGTGAAAATTAAACAGGTGAATAGTTACTGTCACCATTTTCTCATAGGAAATACATTAAACAGCTGGAAAATATCTTCCATTTTCACCCTACTTACCCCCCTCCAAATCATAGAATTATCGGAAACAAAAAATAAACCACAGATGTGTACTGGGTCTGGCCGGGATGGAGTTAACTTCCCCACAGCAGCCCATACAGCTCTGTGCTCTGCACCTGTAGCTAGAACAGCGCTGATACCACACCAGTGTTGTGTCTGTCGCTGAGCAGCGCTGGCACAGCACCCAGACCCTCCAAACCCCCCCGAACCCAGTGGGCTGGGGGTGAGCAGCATTTGGGAGGGGACATCACCAGGGCAGCTGACCTGAACCGACCAAAGGGATATTCCATACCATATGATGTCACGCTCAGCAATAAAAGCTGGGAAAGGGGAAGGAGAAGGGGGGGCTCTCGTTATGAAGACGTCTGTCCTCCCGAACAACCGCTACGCGTATTGAGGCCCTGCTTCCCAGGACGTGGCCGAACACCGCTCATTGACGGGAAGTAGAGAATTCTTTCTCTCTTTGCTTCCGCGCGGCCTTTGCTTGTATTATTTCTTTTCCTTTTAATTAAATTATTCTTACCTCAACCCTTGAGCCCTTGTCCATCGTATTTTCTCCCCCTGTTCCTTTGAGGAGGGGGAGTGAGCGAGCGGTTGTGGTGGAGGTTGCCTGTTTAGCTGGGTAAAACCACCACAAGATGAAATTGCATCCAGCAGGAGAAAGCATCCAAAAAATTCTCCTAGTTTTGAAAAGTCATCAGAAAGACCCTGCAGAAATTTACTTTGGAGATAGAAGAGGGACAAAAAATGGGTTATTAACAATAGAATCTTTCCTACTGTCTGAATGGGTTTAAGACTTTGTAAGAAATGAAGTCTGAAAACAAATTCACAGTGCTTGATACACCCAAGATATTGATCTCATTCATTCAGTGATATATCTGTATGGACATAGTCAGAATGTTTGTGTGTACAGCCAGAATAAAACAACTTATTAACAGCAGATCTGGAGTACCTCAAAAGATTAGCCAACTGGTGTTGCAGGATTGAATGATTCAGTTTTGTGTAGCTGCTACAATAGTAAAAGGAAGGGGAGTAATATAGCTAAAACTTTAATAATTTTTCTTAGTTAAATACACTGGCAAGACTGATTTTTTCATCTATTTTTTTTTATTATTTGTCCAAGAGAAATACAGTCAATTAAAGAAAGATTTTTCCCTAGCATTACTCACAAAAAAAATTCCTCTTTAGCATGACTGTTCATTAAAAAACATGCAGATAGATTTTTTTTCTCATATATTCAAGTCATATTTTTAAATCAATAGTGAAAATATGTACCACGTTCAAGGTACATTTCAGGAATTTCTAGGACTGGCGTATGGTATGGAAAATCACTTCACGGCAAAAGAGATCTTCCTTTCTACTATATGTAGCAAGCAAGAATTTTCACAGAAGAAAAGCCACCCACTAGATAAACTGTTCTTCATATTTTTCACTATGTTTGAATATTAGTGCTTTGCTTCTGTGAAGTTGTACTTCTGGATATAAGCCAAAAAATGCCCCTGATGTATAGTGAACTGACAGAAAAATTGCAGTCTGGTGCACTTTTACAGTATTCAGAAACACAGGTCGTGCATTCTGTTATATGCTTATTTTTCTGACCTCCACATTGGTGGGATCAAATTATTCGATCTCAACACAGGCAAACTCTCACCCCAGCTCTTGTGAACCTTCCAAAATGCGCCACAAACAGTTTTGCATAGGATTCTTCACAACCCTCTCATTTCATAGACCATTTTTCTTTGAAACCACCTGAACCACTTCTGCTTTCTCAGCTCTGCCCGCTCTGGGCTCAGCCAGGGTACCAGACTGTTGGAGGGAAGGCAACAGATCAGAGCAGCAAGCAATGTTGCAGCACCTGCGGCTGCTGCTGCTTACTCTTTCTTCCAAGGTCACAATACAGCCAGCTGTGTCTGAGGAGGTGTGAGGGGGAGCTGTACCAACCTGCCTTCCTCTGTTGCAGCTGGACTTGATTTCAGCATGCTGGGGACTAGAGAGATGCATGGCTGTCCCTGCTAATGCCATGCTCTTTTCCCATCTATTCTATCCTCAGGCAGAGCTTCTATCAGCCCATGCTGCGCTGATTCTCTCTCCTAAATCACAAGTCACCAGGAACCCATTTTACCATTAACTCTATGCCTTATTAGTCTCATTTCAGACCATCTGCCTTCTCAATATACCCGGAGCTGGTAGTAAAGATGCCAGTGTGGTAAGTATATTCAAAATGATTTGAATTTTGTTGTGTCTGAGCAAACGCAATGCTGAGAGGAATTAAAAGGAATTGACCTGGCAGAACGGTGGCTTCCTGTCTTGTTGTGCATCCTCATCTATCTCTGCAACCTGCACGTACAAAGCTTTAGTTTAGGCCTGTTTGCCTCCGGGATCTCTGGACTCTAATGAGTTGGAAGGAGTGTGGTAGCAGACTTCATTCCTGTTACTTTTGAAGTGTAGCAAAAGAATGCAGACTTTTCTCCCCTTATATCCTATCAGGATCAAGATTTACCATGAAGTTATAAAAGTGTAACTGACTAGTTTAAATTTCAGTGGCCTTAGAAAATAACTACATATTTCCATACCCTCTTAGAATAGAGACTGAGACTTTTCATGAAACTTGGAGAACAGCATTCAGATAAAGTCAATCAAAATAGTTCATTCAGATAAGTTTGAAAATCTTCCTGTTGATTTCTGAATACTTCTGGTAAAATGTCCATTTTCAATACT
The DNA here is from genome assembly GCA_013399475.1 of Chauna torquata. NCBI lineage: Eukaryota > Metazoa > Chordata > Aves > Anseriformes > Anhimidae > Chauna > Chauna torquata. The sequence continues at coordinate 191,992 of VXAL01016791.1, forward strand.
TTTTTTTTTGTTAAAGTTCTTTTTTTTAATTAAAAAAGTATGCAGCTGTTTTTCAAAATGAGAATTAGAAAATAACACCACTCCAGGAAAGTAGTCAGTTTGAAAAGTTCCTCATCAGCTTTTATTTTCAATACTTCAAATAATTTTATTTCCCTACCTTTTTAGCAAGGTAAAAAGAAGACTTTCTCTTCCAGGTAGACATGAATGCTCTAGTGCAAGCTTGAAAATGTTATTCTGATATCAGTTCTGTTCTCAAAGTCATTACATAGTGACATAGGCATTGCCGTGATGAAGCACATAGAGGGGGAAAAAGAAAAAAAAAAAAAACTATTACTTCTGTTACTTTTCAATAAACAAATATTTGCAGATTAGCTGGTTTCAGTTCTGCTTCAATACCTTGTCTTTTATAGCTGACGCTCTTTTAAATCTCTGTAGCAAAATTATAGGCACTGTCAATGATTTCTTCCCCCCAACCCTGGAATAGTGTTTGAATTATTAGTAACAAAATAAGAGCAATGTTTGAGCAGAAAGAAGTGGGGTTTTTGTTTGTTTGTTTGTTTATTTTTAAGTGATGACATCTTATTGTTAAAACATTTTTCTCTTGTAAAATTTTTCAGCTATTTAATTATTTTTATTTTATTTCTAAGCTTTGTGATTAATTTTTCTTCTGCTTTTTTTTGCTTTGAAGTTCTTATTTTCTTGGTTAGAAAGGAAGGTTGGCTGCCATCCATTCATGTTCTCAAGTCTGAAGTTTTTCTGCGCTGAGGTTTTCACAGTTCGTCAGTCTGCTCCTCCAGACAAGCCTGGTGCAGAGAAACCTGTCCATCTCATACAACACCATTACACTGACTTCTTTAATAAGGATATTTGCCAAAAGCTGATGTTTCTAGTGAAAAAGACATTCGATTACTATTACAATTTTATAGAATGTATTTCATAAAGTGGAAATTATGAGACACAAGCAAGTGAATTACACTAAGTAAAATTTGTTTTCACAGATAAAGATAGTTACTGCTACACATGAATATGGGGAATGTGCATGAAAAGGAGGACAAAATGTTGATTTCTGTTTGCCCGTTTCAGATAATAAAGATTTTGTAGTTATATGTTTCTGTATGCTTACTCTTAGGAGAAACAGCATTACTATTTTATTACGAAAGTGTTGTAAATTGTGCATTACAGAAGTAAAACATTATTTTGTGAAGACAGAGCTCACTGAAATCTTTTCAGAGAAATATTTTGAGCACTAAATTATAACTAGAATGACACTGGTAAACCAAGTAACTATTACCAATCCGGTTGGATTCAATCACCAATTAACATTAATATTAGCATTTACAGTTGAAATTTTGATGCACAATCTGAGGTGTCATGTTTTTTAAAGGTAGCCCTTGCTATTTAGCGATTTCATCATATAGATCTTTAAACATGTCCAGAGAAATCTGTCATGAAAAGAACCGGTTTCAAGAAATCACGTTATAGCACAGACTGTTAATTCTAACGGACACCTGGAAGAACACATGAGAGACACAGAGGGAGTTTTCTAAGAAGTATTTCCACATGGTAAATCTTAGAATCTATTTAAAAAAAAAAAAAATCCAATTAGAACAGAAATCTAATTAGTCTTATTTAAAATAAAAGTGTACAACGTCTTTGTGTAATTTTGTGAATGATTAAATTCAGGGCCTAATTATGTTATTTCTTTGCAGTTCCAGTTGCATCTCTCATTAATGTCTAGATTATGGCTAGCTATTAATTGAACAGTAATGAGATGAAAGGCCTCCAGAAGTCCCTTCCACTAATTCAAGCAGTCATCACAGTGTTGTTTTTTCCCAGTGAAGTGCCTGTGCACTGCAAAGTGTCTGTCTGTCAATGAGTTTGTGCAACCTTGAAGAGCTAACTGCAGCTCTAAATTGTTCAGATCATTAATTTTCTCTCAGTCTGTTAAATGTCAAGGAGTAATAAACTGTACCCCAGTAAAAGGCTGCAGTGCCAGCAGACTTGCCAGGCTTCAACATTCAGAACATTGGCCCATCGCTGAAGTCATGGGGGTCTTATACAAACAGCTGCATTGGTGTTGTCCTATTTGCCAACTCATGTCTCAGTCTCTCTGGTTCACACACATGTAACACAGTGAATAAATCAATATTCAAGATCTGCCAGAACAGCTGTTCTAGAGCATTGCAGAGGTTGTCTAACTGAAAATTAAGTAGACAACTCAAGTGGCAAAATGTAAATTTGATTTTAGGACTAATCTAAAATGAGGCTGATGTCCACTTTTGCCATCACACATGAACACATACCCCACACCCCTAAAACAGTAATTGTATGAATTTTCAAAGAACAGGAAAAAGAAAAGACAAGAAAAGACGAAAAGAAAAGAAAAGAAAAGAAAAGAAAAGAAAAGAAAAGAAAAGAAAAGAAAAGAAAAGAAAAGAGAAAAGAAAAGAAAAAAAGAAAAGAAAAGAAAAGAAAANGAAAAGAAAAGAAAAGAAAAGAAAAGAAAAGAAAAGAAAAGAAAAGAAAAGAAAAGAAAAGAAAAGAAAAGAAAAGAAAAGAAAAGAAGAAAAAGGAAAGGAAAAGGACAGGAAAAGAAGAGAAAATAAAAATTTCAGAGAACTCCCAAAATTCTGTTTTGTATATATTTAAAAATAGCATAGGATAGTTGTTCCATACATTGGTTAACCATTTCCTTTTTAAATATGGTTCCTTCTAATTACTTAATGCCACACTGAATCTGCTTAGAACCAGTTACAGCAGAGCTGTGGTTACAGCAGAGCTTTAGCAGCATTTCTCAAACTCAGACTATGTGTACCACTGCAAACTCAAATGTGTGGTGGGGCATTCCCAGTCCCCCAAACACAACTCCCTATGCTAGGAATCTGGGATACAAATTTGCAAAGCTCCAGGGCATAAATTTGGTCTGTTCCAAATATGAATCACCATGACCAACTCCTGGAAATGGAGTTTTGCATGAATCCTCTTGTTTAGGTGGTCTATTCAAGGGGGGGGCACATATTTCATAAATTAGGAAGTAGGCTACAAAAATAGAGATGTCTCATTTATCTCAGTTTTTTATCTGATTTTATTTCTCTTAGGATTTAATTCCATATTTACAATGAAGGATATGTTTCCTGATCAAATATTAGATACAGTGTTCTGTATCACACAGTGAAGATTCTGCTAAAGGATCCCCAATGAAGATTATTCTTTTACAAGAAGTAGCTTATTTTATCTAAAAAAAAAGCAAAAACATTTTTTTCCAAATATTTCTTAATTTCTTTTAAGGAATTTCTCAAAAAATAGGGATAAAATCAACACCAATTAACTTATGGATACTGAGAATGTTTTAACTTTCTCAATTTTTTTTTTTTTTTAAAGAATAAATAGTATATGACAGAATATTGTTAAGCTCTCATTTTAAAGAAAATGTGGAGAAAATATAATGAGATAAAGATTTTAAAAGGTTTTTCTCCATCTATTTGGCTCACAAATTTGGAAATACCTAAAAGCAAATTAAGCAAAGACAATCCTGAAGATGTGATAAAGCTTTACTCCGAGGCAAATGTCTTTAAAGTTATTTTCCATCTCTGCTTTAATTTTAACTAAAAACATTTCAGATAATAAGCAGCATAAGTGTGTCATGTTAAACTATAGGAAATGAATAGGCATTATTCTTCTGAATTTTTGGAGTCTGAGGAAGAAAATGATGTTTCAAAACTAAAAATGATTCTATATTCTTGTATAAATCCTCAAGCAAATACTCTCAATAATAATTAAATGCTTTGAAACAAATGTGCAACTTGCTCTCTTAAGTTGCTGAGACCAAATATCAAAGTGTTTATTAAGTAAGACTAGAATTCCAAAAGGATTTATATATAATGATGGGATTACCAACATGTATAAACACAAAGAGAAGTTACCATCATTCTGGCTTTTGTGCTTTTATGCACTGATGCATTATATGATATAGCTGTCTGCGTTTACTTCAGTCACTACTATTTTGGCTAAGAATTATTCTAAATACTCATGCAATAAACAAATAAGATATACGCACCTTTCAACTTACCAGTTTTAACTGCTGATATTGGTTAATTTGTTCAGTCTGAAAAGACTACCATAGTAGCCCTTTCTTCCCTCTAAATACATCAGTGATTTTTATAAAAGTCACAACTGTGTATAATGACTGACTAGAAAGAAATATTTTTTCAAAGGTGCAGCTTTGTGTATTTTTAGTGATTTATTAAATTTGTGCTTATTTTAGTTTCGATTGATGTCAGTGTCACTGATGATAAACTGTTTCATAATAGAGAAAATTCAAATAAATTCCAGGCTATTTCACCCGCCTTACTTGTCCATATTGTGTAAGCAGTAAATGAAGGACTTCAGAGTGAGTTGGTCATGGAAAACAGTCTATAATCTTACTTTATTTTCGGCTGTGAAAACATAGGACTGTACCTTCTCCACACTTGTCTTATATAGAATTCTATTAAACCAACACTGATCCCAGGTAAAACACTGGAAAACATAACATGGGAGGCCAGCATTAAATTATAATGCCAAGATAATTTTAGATCAAAAAGTTCTTGTAAAGCTTATTAGTATAAAAAGAGCTGACAAAATAAATCTAATAAACTTTTGTAAGATACCTGACAGCGCTACATCATATTCTAATAGAAGTGATACCATGCATAATGAATGTAGTAGATATTAAATGTGTTTATCAAACATGGAGAAACAGTCATCTGTTGTGGAATAACAAGCAGGATTTCACATAGTTTTGTGACCTAAATTCTCTATAGCTGTAAAATAATTATATAATTTAATGTGATTTGATGGAACATCAAAGGCAAGCACTATGTCCATAAATACGTAAAAAATGTTTCAACCATATATAAATTGAAAGTGGAACAGCAAAATGCAAAGCCATATATCTAAGAATGAAAAAACATAGCTAGCTCATTTTTATGAGATAGGAATCTATATCCTGAATTGGCACAACTAAAAAAGTTATTTAAGAATCATGAGAGATGAATAGCAGAGAATAAAGTCTTACTGAGGTTCCATAATTAAGAAGAAGAATATAATCCTCAGACATATAAGAAAATTATATTTATCATTGTAAGTAACATTAATAACACCATTTTTAGAAATCCATGTTCTTTCTCATGGCATCACTTAAAGAAATCAAGATAATTAATACCTGTGGATTCAAAAAAGAGTTCTGAAGATTGTTAGAATGCTCAGAAAATTGTCTGAGGGGAAATTTTACAGTCATTCTGTTCAACAAATCAAAGAGAAAGTTAAGAGAGTAGCTGGCCAGAGTCTATATGCATTCTCATAAGAGAAGATTCTGGAGGACAGTGGGTGCTTGAATCCAGCAGATGAGCATTAACAAACCCAAAGAGTGAAGATTTGGAAAAGACAGTGACAAACTGTTCTCATTGTTACTGGCAGTGTATACATTAGGCTGTGTTTCAGAGTAACGTTATTGCTTTCTGGACAGAGTCTAATTTCTGCTCAGCTGAGGTGGTGAGACTTAACTGCAGTTAAAGCAGTTTTAACAACCCTAATTCATTCAGACTGAATTGTACCAGGTAAGTGCTGATTAAACCTTATTGCATCAGAGTTCAGTCAATTTATAATCTTAAAGACAAGTTCTTTTTGTTCCTGAAATACAGTTGAAAAGAAGAAGGAATGCTTTCAAACTTCCACAGAGACAAGTGGCCATTAATCCCTCCTGTTTAATCATGAAATTTATTTTACTACTGAGACACATTTATGTTTGTCTTTTCTGCTGTTAACAACACGAGTGTCTTAACTAGCGAGGAGCAAAACACCTGGACAGAAGAAGCAATCCAGCTACAATGGCAAGTCCAGACTAATTTAGATTTGTCTTGGAGCTCTGCAGTCTTCCTTCCAGGTCCTGAGACCTATTATTAAATTGCTTTGTGTACTCAGATTAACTCCAAAATGATTTGGTTATCTCTATTTCATAATGCAGTTATCAACATAAACACACAAAGAAGAAAATGCTAATTGAGAAAGGCAGTGGTTACTGTTTTAGGCAATATCCTGTGTCAGATCCATGTTTCTGAATGAATGTAATGATTTTAAACATCCCATTATCAGTAGCTCATGCAGAGCATGCTCTTTCATTAATCCAAAGCATGGCTGCTGGTTTACGGAAAAGTCACTGTGTCTGAAATCAACTGGAAGGGACTTGTTTTGAGACTATGCCAAGTTATTTAAGCACCAGTTCTTTTGTCCAAGTGTTCCATTTATACCTGGTACCATTAAATGGCAGCTGTGGGGTCATTAAGTGATCATAAAGAATCATTCATAAGTGTCACATAATTCCAAAGTGTAACAATCTTAAAAATACTCAAAGCATAGTCTTGTCTCTGTGGTACCCAAAGCAATTGGCCCATATGAAATACAGCTGTACTTTCAGTGTGGTTTTGGTGCAAATTGAGGCAAGATGCCTTGAATGTGGGGATCTATACTTAGTATCCTCTGCAGATAGAAAAGCAGCAAAAAAGGTATGTACCAGTACTTCTTTGACCTCAGAAATGCTTTTCAAGGCATCCAGCACTTCCAAAGTTTGATGTTCCCTAATGATAAACAGAGTAAAAGAAAATATACATTGTTTTTAATAAGGGATCTGTGCTGAAAATTTACACAATACTTTATAAGAGAATAAGGGTTTTTTCCATATTATAAAAATCTCATATCTAATATATGATCAAATGAAAAGGTTGAGAAGACTAAGAGTTTTCTCTGCACCACAGAAAGTAAATTACAATTTTTCAAAGGTATGTGGCAAGTCAGAATCTCTTTCTGTTTTGGTTATGTCTTGATTAGGACAAGCAAAGCCGATTCTGTTAGCTCTTTGGAGCTAAGGCTACTTACAGCCTCTCTTTATGGTAGCAGAAAATAAAGCAGCACATCTGGTAATTGGAGTTTGACAAGCAGAAGCAACATTCTCCTCTCTAGGAGCAGATAGATAGCAATGTGCTATCTATCTACAGATAATGATGATATATACAAGATAGATGATATAGATATAGAATGAGTGAAGCCAAAAACTTTCTAGAATTAATTTTGTTTTCATAAAAATGTGCAAGACTGAGTGCCAGACAAAAGGGGGGGGGGGGAAGCANCAGTAAAAGCATATTGACTTTTCATTTTGAAATTACTTTGTCTACATATTCCATTTTGTTTTATTCCTTTGGAAACTCTTGGAAATCCCAAAGGAATGTATGATTTGTGATTAAGCAAAACATTTTACAAAACATTTTACTTATTCTCTTAAAAGTGTCAGGTAATGCTATTTCCATGCTGAAACAGCTGGCTCAGACATGCACAAGGAGTCACAACTACTACTAAAGAGATTTTCCAGGGTTCTCACTGCCCCTTTTTTTTCTTCATTGTCCGTCTTGAACAGAAATAAAGCAGAAAAAATCACAAGAAAGATCAGGGACTCCACAAAGCAAGTAGACCAGACAGAAAGAGATGCTGAAAAACCTGTGAGCTCTGTTGAATGCTTTGGACAGGGAATATTTAGTCCTCACCCTAAATATTAAAACAGGTATGTTAATCAGTGGTGTGGCTTAACTACCTCAATTTTCTGGTGTTAAAGACCTGTCACAGCCTAGGAAGTCTAACTAATTTAATCTGATTCTGATTCTCTAATATGAAGATTATCAAGATTAAATCAGGGAGGATTTTTACTGAATGCTGCCATTGCTGATAAATTGTTCAAAGAGACTGACTGGAGTGCATCCTTCTTTCATGATACCACTACTGGCAGGGTCCAGCACTGATAAATGAATGTTTGCAACTCTGTCTGCAAGTCTTAAACTGATTTCCCAGTAGCAAAACAATTCTCTTTTGCATAACTCCAGCCTATTTCAATTCATTTTGCGCAATTCAGTCTTATCTGGCAAACTGGTGACTACAGTTCATAACTTCACATATTCCAAGGTGAACTCAGTAAAACTTCCTACGGGGAGAGGCCAAGTGGCGGGGAGGATGTCAGGATTACTTTTTCCGCAATTATCTTAGCCAAAAGATGTTCTTTCTTTTGCAGGTCTTGATTATTTTCAACATTGCTTTTTTGACTGTATAAAGAATTATCTGCTTCCAGTTCATTGAGCAAAGAAGGCAATCTCTGTGGCCTATATCATATGGTGGTGAGTACAGCAGGTGATTCTCTAATGCACAAGCCTTTTGTTTCCTTTAGAGGAGGTAAAGCCACTATTGTCTTCCAGCTCCTGTAACAATGAAGTGAAACAATTCTCCAGGCTACCTGCTTGGTAAGTTCCAGCATGTCCTTTGATAAGATTAAGTTCTGTGCTTCCAGGTGAACAGCTAGTGAACAAGATGATAAATTCTCTGTGAGGATATTATCATTTTAAATTTTTTAGTGGAGAAAAATAAACGAATCCATGATTGTCTCCTGAAAGCAAAAAAGAAATGTGTCACATAAGCTCTAATGCATCCTGGACAGGAGCTACAAACTGTTTAAGCTGATCCTAAACATAGATTCGTCTCTGGCAAAGATCAAAGTGAGTAATACCACCTCTTCTGCAAACAGTTTGTATATGAGCCAGCAGCTGATTAGCTGATCCAGCTGTGCAATATGAGTAAGCTCCTGGATCAATGCATTCTTACACTTTGACTAATCAGCTCCAGGTATTTACAGAGGCCACTTCTACCCAAGAAGTTAGAAGGCATAGAGCTTATATTAATGCCACTGCCCTGCTTTTCTAGACAAAATGCATGCTGCCAACCTACAAAGGAAGTTGTTGTTTATATTTCCCAGGTACTAAGAACACTCATGAGGTTGTTGACTGAAATACAGAAAAATCCCAGTATCTGCAGAACCATGCCTGCATATCTGAGGCTACTTACCTAATTGGGGTGTCAGTCTGTCATGGTTCTGGCTGGGACAGAGTTAATTTTCTTTGTAGAGGCTCACACAATGCTGTGTTTTGGATTTTTGATGAAGATAATGGTGATGTTTTCAGTTGCTGCAGAGCAGTGCTTACACAGAGCCAAGGACTTTCAGCTCCTCCTGCTGCCCTGCCAGCAAGGGGGCTGGGGGTGCACAAGCAGCTGGGAGGGGACAGGACCAGGGCAGCTGACCCGAACTGACCAAAGGGATGTCCCATACCTTATGGTGTCACGCTGAACTGGGGTGGCTGGCCAGGGCAAGGCGGGGGCCTCTGCTCAGGAGCAGGCTTGGCATCAGTCAGTGGGTGGTGAGCAACTGCATTGTGCATTGCATTGTGTACACTTGCCTTGTATATTTTTCTATTATCATCATTATTATTATTATAATTATTATCATTATTTTCCCTTCCTTTTCTGTCCTATTAAACTGTCTTTATCTCAGCCCACAAGCTTTTACTTTTTTTTTCNAAGGGATGTCCCATACCTTATGGTGTCACGCTGAACTGGGGTGGCTGGCCAGGGCAAGGCGGGGGCCTCTGCTCAGGAGCAGGCTTGGCATCAGTCAGTGGGTGGTGAGCAACTGCATTGTGCATTGCATTGTGTACACTTGCCTTGTATATTTTTCTATTATCATCATTATTATTATTATAATTATTATCATTATTTTCCCTTCCTTTTCTGTCCTATTAAACTGTCTTTATCTCAGCCCACAAGCTTTTACTTTTTTTTTCTTCCGATTGTCTCCCACTTCCCACTGGATGGGAAGCGAGGGGGAGGGGGGGGGGGCGCAAATGTTTGTGTGGTGCTTAGCTGCCTGCCAGGTATTCTGCAGTTCTGATAATTCTGCAAACCTGCTCTAAGCTCTATTACACCTCTGTATCGCTGGTGTCCAAATTGACTACTATTAAGCATGTTTATTCTACCTTGTGGTGTACATCCAATTCCAGGCACTCCTCACCCAAGTAAATGCATAAGAAAAACATTATCCATACAGACCTATCCTACATCAATTATTTATTTTTAATTTTATAAATACAATTAAAATACAATTTTTGATTACACAGCCTATAATTCAAGTATTTCGACATTGCAAACGTTCTAAAAACAAGGCTTATTTACTGAATCCTATTTTTCATCTATCTCAGGACACGACCACAGTAAACTTTTCACATATATAATGTCTAGGCAATTCTCAGTCATTGCAGGTCCCAAGAACTCCATTTTCTTTGTTGTACATGACCGCTTCATTCCAATACCACACCAAAAGCTGTTTATCTGAGGCAAACTTAACACGAAGTGAGTCCAGTGGTAAATAATGTGCCTCCTGTAAAGACAGAGGTAAGAGGAAAAAAAAAGACAGCAGTATATCAGTGTTGTATAGAAAGTCACTTTTTAAGCCAGGTTTACTTATTATTGCTGTATGACATATCCTCTTTCCAGCCTGAGCAGCCAGCATCAAAAGCTGAGAAATACCTTACCTGACACTGAAGAATGTTAATTAAGAATATTCAATGTGAGTATTTATTTTAGTCCATTTAGCTGGCTGTAGTGAGCTTAGCTCCTCAGTTCATAGTTCATCCTTGATGAATGGGCTTCCGATGGAAATCTTTTGTGTTCTTTGCAAAAGCAAAGATTCCACTTTAGAGGAAGAGACAAAACAAGATAGTTTTTTCACAAATGAGCCTTATAAGATCCAGCTGTCTCTAGACTGTGACCAGCAGATTAAAGAAATCATCTATTAGGTCTGCATTCAGACAAATGTGTGTGCACAGCAAGTGCCTGTGAGTGGCTATAATTCACCTTTTGTAGAACAGCTTGCCCAGATACTACAAGAAGGGATGTGTTCCTAAATTCCATGACCCTGCAACAGCCACATGTTGCTGTCTGCCTGGTCAAGTAAAGGTGAATGTAGCTACATCCAGGATGACTGGGAAAACAAAATTGAAACTTCAGCACAGGGAACTGCAGCTCTGTGGGAAAGCGAGAAGGTTGCTGGTCATCCAGGGAATGAGAAAGCACCACAAAGAGTTAGAGATGTTTTGGAATCGGATTCTGGCTGTGGGACACAGCTGGAAGACTATAAAGAGGTTTGGAATGGGAATAGTCCAAGTCCCCACCTCAGAGATGTGAAACTCTTTGGATCTCTTCTTCCTCTGCTACTCTTCTGGTACAAGATCCTCCACAGCCCCAGGTCCCTTGTCACTTTCTACTCCCTCAGTGCAACCCCCTACCCACAATCCCAGCTCCTCTTGCAAGAAGTGTTCTCTGTCTCCCACAATAGCACTTACTAAACTAGTCGGGCTGTGGTAAAGGAGGAGAGAGGAAGCTGCTCAGTGTAGAACCCATAGCTCCTCCTGCATACTGTATTACTGCCCCAAAGAGTAGCAACCACACTACCCTCACCTGTACTCAGCCAACATTTCTGCTCAGGTAACAGACACATGCAGAGAAGCTGTTCACTCTGGAACAGCTGATCCCCATATATGTGAAAATAGACAATGCAGACCTTCCTTGGATAACTATCTGTTCTGTGAGTGAGTGTTGTTGCTCATCTTCAATTGAAAAATAATTTGCTTGCAGAACAATACAGTGTTGAAACACAGCAGGTCTATTACATCCAATCTCACACCAGAATGAAAACGTTTTTTTTTGACAGAGGTTGAGAACAACCATCAGGTTTTGCAGAGTACAAAATCTGGCCTGAAAAGTGCTTGAAAATCCATGTGCGTCGTCACAGATCTAACTGAAAGGATCCAAAACATAGTGGTTAAACACCTGTATGAAAATGGTCCAGATGGGTCACAATGGCAGTCAAAAAATATAAGCATGTTCTTTTTGTATTACTTCTTGAAATATATTAAAATAAGCTGAACATAACCAGAAGCATAGTTATATTGCATAAAAGACAAAATAGGTGAAATAATTCCTGTGAAGAGTACTGAGTTTCAAAAAGAGAAATATTGTTAAAAATATAAATAAATAAATCCATAAATAAATAGCAGCAAAAGAGTAAAATGCTTGCAGGTAGCAAAGACATATATATAAAGACATCATATTAGACTTTCAGAGCAAACTTGCGCAATACATTAAAAGGTGTATACAATGCAGTAATGTAGTGATTAGAACAAGAAAAGATATTCTTCAAAGAGTAGAGCCTGTGTTTACCTAAGAGAAATAGAGGATTAAGAATTTTTTTTTTCTCCAGATTGTATACAAAAACATAACAAATCGAGAAGAATTTTCAGTTATCAGCTTTCTAAACTTCTGAATAGTATTAATAACATATTTTTAGCTCTCTATATGGCTGGGTGCCTGCCTCCAAGTGAGAGGAGTAAATATTTAATTGGGATATGAAGAGACCATTCAGAGGTGATAAGGTCACTGTAGAAAAACAAAATGAAGCATTTGGATCAGTATTCCGTACTGAGGAACAAAAGGATGTTTCCAGACTAAAACCATTTCTTATTCAGGATGAGTCAGAGGTACTATCTCAAATGTAAGTGTCATTAGAAGGTTTCAGAACAAACTAGCAAAACAAATAGCAGCACCAAATTGCCAAGACCTAATCATATTTGCCTAAGAGTCCCAAGGAAATCTAATATAAAATTGTTGACCTATGATCTTTGTCATGTAACCTTTTTCTTAAATAAATATCAGTATCTGAGTAACAGAAGGTGGCAAATACAACGTCATTTTTATAAAGGGCTCCATAAGAAACAATAGTTGAGTAAGTTTGATTTACATACCAGTCAGACTTCTTGAAAGTATGGGAAAGAATATAACTAATAAATGAAACCAGGAAAATGCAACAAAGGAAGAGGGTTTCCTCATTTTTTTCAGGAATAGGTCACAACACTATTACAACATTTTGAGGAAGTCAGCAGACATGTAGGAAACGTTTCATCCAACACAACAGACTTTGAGTACCCAAATCCTTTACCAAAGACTTAAGGAGACAAGGTTACCAAAGAATAAGGGAAACTATCTGAAGTGTTAAAACTGATAGAGTTCTGATTGGGCTTTTCTTTTGTCCTCCATTTCATCTTAGAAGATACAGTAAGAGTACAGAAGGCACAAAAGTAGATTGTGAGAATGATCAAAGGTATCATAAGATGTCCACAAAACAAGAGGTTCTTAGCCAGGCTGGAAAAGCAACAACTAGGTGGTATGGCAGTGATGTATAAATACATGAATGGACATACAGTGAGTAACGTGCATTAAGTGAAACCATTTGACAACAAGTTTAAACAAGATGATTATTTCTTCCCACAACACATTAACAGAGGTCATTAGGAACTGTGGATGTCAAAATGACAAATGAGATTAAAAATCAGTTAAGCAAATTCATGAAAGAAAAGGGGTTATTAATATTGTAAATTCCAGCTTCTAGTAAACGTATTGCCAGAAGCTAGGAAACCATTCCAGAGAAAACAATAACACATGCATACTTTGCATATCTTCAAAAAAACATTTATATTCTGAGCTTAGTGACATGGTTTAATGTTGGACTTGGCAGTGCTAGGTTAAAGGTTGGACGGAATGATCTTGGAGGTCTTTTCCAGCCTAAACAATTCTACGATTCTATGATATATTACTCCCTTCAGCATCTACCATAAGCAAGATAGTACCAAAGACAGGCTTGTCTTTGTCTTGTCTGTCTTGCAAGACAGACCTGTGGTCCAAGACAGTAGAGACATTTTTAAAATACCTAGTTCTACCATGAACTAACAAAACAGGGCAAGAGAATGTTACTGTCTTCCGTAGGGCAGACTATTTTGAGAGACAGTTTTGTAGACAAAATAATCTTGGTACCCAACGACAGAGTGTCAGGGTGACAACTTCTCTGTTCTTCAATATTTTCCTCTTTGACACCTGGGGAGCTGTACAACTGCTGACAAGATATTGATAGAGCTGGGTGAATGGTGAGCAACTCATCTGTGAAGTTGCTCAGTGCATCAGACTTTCAATTCCTTTGCATCCTTGTTTATAATTCTGTGAGCCTTCAGATGACTGTTTGTTTTTGGAAAAAAAGGTTGTGAAGAATCATTTTTGTGTGGAAATACAGGCAATTTTATTCAAAGCACTATAAAAATACTGCAAATACTCAGAAAGCCACACAAGATATTTGGCAGTGAAATCAACATATTACAGACAAGTAGTAGATATTAAAATAAAAACAACACAAAGACCCAAAAACCACTGATTACCCTTAGTTGAGGGGAAAGTAGCTATACTTAGGCCTGATGTACTAGATACATACTAAATATAGGAAAAGAATATTCAGTATTTTTGAGCGGTCAGTTGATTTTTTTTTTTTTTAATTCTTTAATTCTTCCCCTACAGCGTCCCCGATTTCCAGAAGAACCTGAACTTAGTTTTGAGAATTAGGTCAGAGTCTGGTCACTCACCTCAGCCTCAGATTAGCAGCTTCTGAAAACTTTCTGCTTCTCATTAGCATAGAAGAGGGAAAAAGAGATAAAATTTGCTCAGCCTATTACAATCTTTCATGTTGTACTCCTAAAAGTTTTTATGTCTCCCGAATGAAGCAGTTACTATCTTGCAGGAAGTGCTTATAATTTCACTAATCCACACACTTAATGAAAAGACTTCACAACTACAAATACCTCCTGAATATCAAATATTCAGGAAATCAAATGAGTAGAAAATGAATTTGTAAAAACATTTTTTCTGAGAAATTTAAGACAGTTTCACAGGGACTGGAATCGATAGTTCTGCATTTTGAATATGACCTTACTTCATGATTAGTTCTGCTGAGGTCTGTTTGAGGGTCTAGACATGACTAATATAAGTAACAATATAATTTTGGTCATGTTTTATGAGTAGATGAATAAATAATTTTGATTAGTACAACCTGAACAATTTACAGGTCAAATAAATACGTTATTTGAATCTGAATCAGATTGCAAATTACCCAACCAGCAGTCTTCAACTGAAAAAAAAAGCTGTTGTTAATAAGGCTAGTCAGAAAACAGTGTTGTCCTCCCTTCTAGGTAATTTTAGCTTTTTTAGAAAAAGGTCCCTCTGAAACAAATTCTTTGTCTAGCTTGTTTTGTTTTCTTTACATGGAAATTAAATGTTCCTTAGAAGGCAGATGCTTTCCACATGCAATGCTCTGGGCAAAACAAATTTCCCAAGAAATATTATGATGTAATTTTTTAACTAGTGGTACTTACAGAGCCTCCCCCTGAAGGTCTCAGGCAAAATTATATTCTCAAATATCACATGTAATAGGAATGTCAGTGCCTGTTTCCCACTCAGCTAAGCAAGCCAAACAAAATTCTTAGAAAAAGAAACTCAAAACCTCCAGCGTAACAGATCTGCCAGGGGTGTCTGCCAAAAGACCAGATGCTCTGGATGAAAAACAGATATAATTGATAGTACTCGCCAGTATTTTCCGG
The DNA here is from genome assembly GCA_013399475.1 of Chauna torquata. Lineage (NCBI taxonomy): Eukaryota > Metazoa > Chordata > Aves > Anseriformes > Anhimidae > Chauna > Chauna torquata. The sequence goes on from VXAL01016791.1 coordinate 207,369, forward strand.
CTGATTTTCTTTCCACCTAACAGTGAAGAGTGAGATTTCAAATATTTGCTTGTGTTAGAACAGAAGCTTTTAAACTGTCATAAAAATATTTACAACACAATGTTTTCTTAATATAAAAATCTTAATAGGAATATTTTAAGATTCTTTCATATCAGTGAAAACATAAATATCACAAAATAATTTGCCTTACTGTGTATTTAGAATTGTGCAGGATGATATTGAGGACATCCATATTAAAAATTAGCAAATCCTTTGTGTTTTTTATAGACTACTGTCAAAAGGACAAAGAAGCTTGTATTTTCAAAATAGCGACATTTTTATCAGACCCTTTATAAAACAAAAAAAATGCTTATTCAGCTTTTATACTCTGACAGTACTGGTATTCTGTAATCCTGGTTCCTCATTTAAGAGAGAGAGAGCATTTGAATGTATGCCTTACAAGGCATGATGATTAAATGTAGGGCAGAGTTCCGTTATGTTTAATTTTCCTCATTCAAAACTTTCACTGAATCAAATTCTATGTAGACAGATTTGATGTACAGTTCCATCATAGCGAGAATTTATTCCACAGGCAGATGTCTGCATAAATATTACAGAAACTAGTAACATAAAAAGTGGGGAAAAAAAAAGTATTTTTCTATACCTATTTCCTTTTATACAAATTTATGACACTACAAGTTAAATGCTGTTCAAATTAAGAACAAAAATTATTACAGTAAGCAAGTAAACAGAAATTGCAGCATATAAATTCATTTCATTGCTTTATCAGAGAATGCAATTTTATAGGCAATCCAGTTAAAGTTGCCATAACAACACAATAGAATAACTCATTACAGAGTTTCAAATATAATCAATTAGAAATAAATTCTTCAAGTATTTGGAAGTCCATTTGTGTCCTGTGCACTAAGTTTTGGCACAGTTTCCCTCCAAGCACAGTAACAAATCCTCAATAATTTGCTTGTTAAACTCAGTAAAGATACTTCTCCTTAAAGAATAGCAATGCAATTTCTAATCCAGAAAAAAAGTATGAAATTATATCATCCTTAGCACATTCTTCAATATTATCCAGTGAAATAAGCAAATGACTCATACTCAATAGAAAAAAATGCTACCTCACATAAATTGGTACTCATCCCTGGAAGAGTACAAGGTCCCTCTTGTTTTAGAAAGGCTGAGAAACAAGAGTGGTTCATTAAGGAGAAAGAAGTACATCTAATCCCAGTGGAACTGCCCAGGACATGATTATCTTTTAGTCTAGGCAAAGTTTGAACAAATGCTGCCTTTTCTTAAACCAACTACTTAGATTACTGGAATATCTTTGATAGCCTATAAACTGCTTGATGGATATAATACATCCAAGTTCTCCCTTAAAACCCCACATCCATCATATCCATTGCATGGGAGAGAGTACAATTGGGGTGGGGGTATTTCATCACCTCACTGTATAAAAGAAGCACAGCCTTGGCTTCCTCAAGATCACCATGCTAAACAAAACCATGAGTTATACTTCTTCCTTTGGTTTACCTCATTTCTCTCTTGTGAACAGTGATTAAGGAGTATCGCATGTCATAGGGGCCTTCAGCACCTCACCAGGAATGGGATGTCTTTCACCCCATTTAGGGTTAAAAAAAGTTTTCCTCCAATGTGAAGACAGCAGACACAACTCTCAGTGCTTAGCCTGGTCCAGGCCTGTTTGTCTTGCTAGATAGCAGGAACCTCAGCAGAAGGCTTTTAATGCCTGCGCACTGTTGGCAGATGCACACCTCACCAATATGGGGGTAAGGGTACTCAGACAAGTCTCTCTGATATGTTCCTGAGGGCTCAAGGTACACAGCAGACTCTGTGCATAATTTATCTATGCTTGAGTGGTGACAGATGCTTTTACTGATTTCTTTATCAGGACCCCTGAGAGTCCATAAATGAAGCATAAATCCCTTACCTGGCTCTACTGTTGTTAAGTAAACCTGTTAGAAGTAGTACCAGCAACAATGGTCTCATAGAGGATGGTTAGGGTAGTGGCCAGGGAGAGAGGAAGAGAAGAAGATCTTATGACAAAATAGTCGATAACATCTCTGAATGACCACATTCTTGTGCACTCATCTGGGGACTCAGATTCAAAAAAAATTCCTCAAGTGTCTTCCTACGNCTTTTTTTCAGTAATTACAGACATTTTTCTTGATCATAAAATGATTACTGAATTAATAAATTCTAAAGAAAACGAGCTCTCAAAAGTAATAGTATAATTCAGTATTTATGAAGATCTGATCTTCTAAAAGTAAAGAAGTATAGCAATCAGTAAAACCATCTGTCACTACTCAAGCACAGATAATTATGAGGTTTTTTTAGGAACAGGAATATTCTATGAAATTAAAAGACATTTAGCCATTATTCTTTTGAGGAATTTGCCTTTTCTCTCTCTTGCTAATAAAAACTCCAGAAACTCTATACCATTAGTCTGCAAATCCTTTTTTGTTGTTGTTGTTTTGGTGGACTAAACACAAAAACAGATTAAACAGAAAATATAATAAGAAGTTTTCACTGTTTAATTCTGGATGATGGAAGCAACTTGCAGTGGCAGACTCCCAAGCAAAGAATATTCCTTGCCTAAAGGCATGTTCCTAGGCAAAGGGCTGCAGGACAGCTCTGTTAACGCTGAGAGTTCTGCTCTTTAGGAACAGAACTCTGTGGTAGTCTGATGCTACTAGAAAAGCCTACACCATTTAAATGTGAAAATAAGGAAAACCAACAAAGTAAATAAGAAACTTATCTGTAGTCATGATTTCTGCAGCTCCCAAGAGCATCACTGTACCACTGAAAGATCATCATCATAATCTGTCATTTATATATATATACATTCACCAGACATCTACCTAGAAGAAATTTTCCAGTCATTACTCCAAACTTTTGTTCTCTGGGTTTGTGTTTCAGGCACAGCAATGCTTGTACAGCAGAGTAAATTCTCTTCATCAAGGAACTTGGCACACTAGCTGTTACTGAAAACTACCTGTAGGAAGTTTAGCCCTTAGAGAATGCCTGCACATCAGGTAAGTAGTCATCAGTCTTTATGAATCTCCAGGACTGTGGAAATAAATAGCAGACTTCTAATACTAAATTCATCAGTCTTTGCGAACAATACTATATTGCTTCTTACTACACCCTTACTTTGTGCTATCTTATGTGAAACAAAAAAAAAAAAAAAAAAAGAACAAAACCCAGAATTCTTGCAAGTAAAGTTGCACACTTTTTTCAACTCAGCCATAAAGAAAAGAGTAGAATAAGCACTCAGTTAGTTTCCTGGTTTCAGTTTTCTAACCTTAGGTTTCTTAACTCTCCTTCAAGGAAATCTGAGTAAGCTTAACATGGTTCCTAAATTTGAAAGTATGGTTTGAAGGCAGTGATGTGAGGTGTGAGATCCACTCTGCTTCTTGAGGGATTTGCCCTATCAGCTGTTGAAGACATAATAGACACGCTGTTTTTATCTGATATTGTTTTATCTAATCTGAGACTAAACGATTATTCCTTTAATTAGAATAACATTCCTCAATAAGAAGAATAAAAATCTAGGTAACATTAATGGTTAATGAAGTACTGCAACTGCCTAAAGTATGATCTGTGAAGCAACTTGGATTTGACAGTGGCTGTCTGAAAAGAAGGAACAAATGAAAACAACAGATTTTGGAGTTTAAGCATGATAGATAGCAAATGCAGTAAATTTAAGGACTATTTTTCCACAGAATATGAACTCTGTGATTGAAGGCATCTGTTCATTTTTGTGACTTCTATAGTGAATTGATGTGTTCTTTTAATCAGCAAAGTGATATGGCACTTAAGCAAGGTAAAAAAAATACAACTATACCTACACAGAGAAAAATATAGTTGGTAAATTTAAAAACTGTGTTAATGGTTATTAAAGAAAATTTCCAATCCTACTATCATTATGTGAAGAAGCAAGTCTTTTGGAGTTTGATCATTATAAGAACATCAAAATAATTCTGAGGCACAAAAAGACTATACATTTGCATTTTTTAGTTCATTATATGATTAAGTTTTATATACATAATTAGATATTACTGACAAAATTTTAATGAAACAGATGTTAGTACTGATATGTGTTTAGGTTCACCATAACTTTCCTCATCAAAATAGGATAAGAATAAGTTAAAAATCTCAATTAATTGAATTCAAGTTTGTTTGAATTATATCTACTTGATTTCAAGCATGTACTTGGTTTCAAATATGTTGGACTACAGAAGAATCTATGAATTTTTGATCAAATAAATTCCACCACCTTAATTATTTGTAGCATATTTTTTACTGGAAGGTTCTCTTTGAGTAGAAAAAGTGTCTGTTAATTGTCTCAGTTAGCAGAAAGTAACTTCAACTGCAAAATTGTTACTGTAGCTATACAACACCTAGGAGTTTGATGAGTTGTTTGTGATTTCAAAGGAACCAGGGTAATTAATCATGTCTAAGAATCAATGTCTCATATCAATGGAAATTAAAAACAAACAAACAAACAAACAAACAAAAAAAAAAAAACTAGATATTTCATGAAATGTCAGTACTGTCAAGAAAGCAATTAATGGCCAGATTTGTTAAATCATACTAAGCAGTCATGTATTCCTTAAAATGTTTCATTGAGCATAAAGCAACACAGAGTATCATAGGGCAACAGTAGAAAATTAAAAACCTAAGATAATAGAATATTACATGCTAATAAGATACGTTTTATAGACATTTTTGTTGCACACCCCCAAGTTACTCTAAGAAGATTGCTGTCATAAGGACCTGGATTAATAATACCAGCCAGTTGTATTGTAAAAGCCAGGGTAAAGAGTCAATCTTATGTCGCTTGTGATGGCAAAACTGCTTTGGCAAGAAAAATCTTTGCTGCTTTCCAGCTGGCAGAATCCAGCAGACATAGCTTGTCCTAGACTGTTGATTTACAAGACAATAATTGAATGACATAGTAACCTTATTTTCTACTGCAGCACTGCCTGATGTTTCATCTCATTCTGTGAAGAATGGAAGTTCAAGAGCTGTAATAAGCCAAGCTTCAGCATTATATAGTATATTTTATTTTCTATCGGGCAAAAAAGTGTAATTTTCATTAGTCTTGACAGGAACTTGGTGATTTTGCCAATATGCACTGTGAATAATGTACTCCTCACTTAATGAAGATTTTGAAATATATCTCCTGCTTAGGGATTTGAAAAATGCTCCACATGATATCCTGGAGATTTAGCTGTTGCCTTGCATATATTTTTGGAATATATCTATTTACAGCATTTAAACAGTTGAGGCCTGATCCTATACAGTTGCCTTTATAGATCTCAAGGCCATGAGAATAACTGTTTTATGCTTGAAGTGTGACCATGCACACTTTTAGGTAAAGATTTTTGTGCAAAATGTAAAGATGGTTTTTATTTAAAGATGGTATTTATTTATTTTATTTATTTAAAGATGATACTGGTATTTTTACTGCATTAACCAGATCCCATGTAAGTAACTAAAGTTACTTTAGGTTAGCTTTGAGAATAATGCTTTCCATTAATACTATTATTCCTGGAAAAAAACACTTCTTTGGTGAAGCCAGAAATATTTGGGTATATATACAATGTATACATATACATTTGATTGCAAATGGTGATTTGTTCTCAAGAAGAGAATTAGCTGGACACTAGTCATCAGCACCTGAATAATCTTTTCAGAAGATCCCAGTATGTTTATGTTCAGGGAGAGAAATTTTTTTACCTCAGCTCTGTATTTTTCAGATTGTATAGAGCACTTCCATAAAACTATTGTTTATATTGAAAATCTTCACATAAAAGGTTGGCAGATTATGTAATCTCTTTGTTCCTCCTCAATCTTAACAAAATATATGAGTTTTGCTCATATAGCTTATCCTCAGAAGAGATCAGAGGAGTGCTTACTCACTAAAAACAGAGTAAAAGAGGAAAAGATAGCAAATGTTGAAATCCAAAGTGAAAGGCAGGATCTATCAAAATCAGTCATCCAAATTATCTGCATTATCATTAAGACATATGATGAGGAGGAAGAATACCATTAGATACTTTTTACACATAAATAAATTGTGAAGAGAGGAAAGGGGATTTAAAATGGTTTTTATGCTGTCAGAGGAGTATACACTGGAGGAAGAGCGGAGGAACTGCGGTGCAAAACACCTCCTGTTGAAGTCGAGATAAGAGAGGAAAGTCAGAATAGCAAGTATTACAGAATACAGTCTGCTAGAATTTCTAAGCCTTGAAATTTCTATTTCTGGTGTAGGAAATGCAGATGCCAGACCAGCATCTCTGGGGGACTTGGACAAAATGGAAGTACCCATGGCTGCGGATAATGGAAAGCAGGACTGCACATGCTTGATCCAGCTTTTAGAGAGAAAAATGTATTCTAGGGAAAGATTAGTAAAACTATTAAGGAGGCAACTTGTTCCCAGATATTAAGTAGAATTGTTTCTCCTGTTTTCCTGGCTCTCTAGTCTTATTTCTAATCCAAAAACTAGAGTCTAATTTTATGTCTTGCTGAAGGCAAGATTTTTTTGTCTAGTATTGGAGGAAAGGACAGGTGAAAAGAGCCAACCTAGTGTCCTCTCTCCCTTGTGGGTAACAAATAACCCAAATAAGACAAGATGAATTTGTACTGAAGCAAACCTGACCCCAAGATCCTCTGATGGATCTAGAAACGGGAGAGTACCACCAGTAGATACTGTCACAGATTGTCATTTGCAGTCTTTTAAAATATTTATTTATAATTATAACAGTTCCAAGCACCTGGAGGTAGGAACTTTCTCTGTGCTCCATGGGTTTAAGACACGTATACTTCTGTAGTAAAGACCACTTCTGGCATCTTATTTGCCTGGTATTCATGTGGATACAAAATAAACCAAATCTGGTGGCCTGCTATGAATAAGAATCACAGAACTTTTAGTTCTTTCTTCATAGAAAAATGGCCAGGCTAAAGAAAATATGTGTTTGTTTCCAAGTTTCATTGGAGAGCTTCAGCAGAGAGTGTTCTTTCAGAAACACGCTAATAGCTTACACAAATGGTGTGAGCATGGAAGCAGTGCCGGGGGTGGTGGGGGTCATTGTCCTAAAGTACACTGTGTCAAAGCTTCATTGCATTTTCTTTGGTGAAACAGGTTTTGTCAAGTGATCACTTAATATGATCCTCCTACTTCTGTGTGAGCATATGAGAAACAGATTTAGCCTCCTGCCCTCCCTGGCTCAGAACAGGTTGTGACAAAAACCTTGCAGAGAGAGCAAGGACAGGCAAAGGGCTTTCTAGAGGCACAGAGCTCTAGCCACAAGTACATTGTGTGTACTTTCTCCAAAGTGCATGTTTTGGACTGGAGAGAGACATCTTGACACAGTCTGCTTTACACACTGTAAAGGGCTTTATTTCATTCCAGTGCAGAATGGCAAAAGACTTTAGAACATTGAATAGTGTCAGGAAATGAACTTTCAACCTTTAGTCAAGCTTTCCTCATCCCAGTGCTCCATTCAGATGACATTGTTTTGAACAAATACTTTCAGGAGAGCAGAAAAAAATAACAAATACTATGCAATTTATGGTGCGTTGTTCAGCATCTCAATGCTGTACTGCTTCTTGTTCTCACTAAGTTTATGTGTGTCTTAAGGTCTTATAGTATGACTTAAATGAAATTTAAATAGAATATTAAAAACATATTACCTCTGGTGACAGCATCTAAGTCTTCCTTATATTTTTATTCCTTCTCTGATATACCTAAATATTTTATCAATGCATTGAAAATGGTCCTTTCTCAGTCACTCACAATGCTGAGATCTTAACCTGGCCAAAGTGAAGAATTTGGCATGTACCAGCCAATATGTGTTATTAATACTTATCTATGTACCTTGCTATGTTTGTCGTTTTCCTTTTCTTAATGTTTTAAACATGTCCATTATTTAGACCCAACAGCCAAGTATTTGATTCTCTTAAATCCCTTTCTTGCCTCTGACTTTATTCATGACTTTTTCAAATTAATTGCTCAGTCAGGTCTGTTTACTAGCTTTAAGGTCTATGTTATCTACTTACCATAGTAAGCAAACACATTGTTTGTAAGTTGTATTAGGCATCTGTATATAAAAGACACCAAATAAATACTATGACCATCTTTACAGGCTAGACCCAAGAGGGATTTTACCAAAAAACTTCGGAAAAATCATATCAGTAAACAATATCCATAAAATAACTTTATCATGTTAAAAAGATAAATTAGCATTTAAAATCGTGGTGTTTTTGTCTACAATGTTCTTCTTTGTCTTTGTTTATTTTCCTAGGCTTTCATCTGCTGAAGTAGCATAGTTTATTTACCCAGAAATGCCTTTTGGAAGAAAATCTTAGGACACTAGCAAGTCTGGTGGAGTCCTTTTTAAATTACATATTCTGGTGACCAATTCAGATACATAAATCAGGTTTGGTTCCAACAGCCTCATAATAGGTGTTCCTACTGGCTTATTACAGTTCATTTTATGAAATTCCATTTCCTTCTTGGGCACATCCATGTCTGTCTTTAACTACCTGAAGAATCTTCCCAGAAACATTGAGGTAGATATAATTTTTCCTCCCATTATTTCTATTAATAAGAACCTGCAGTAAGAAACCATTTAGGAACATTTGTTGGTTTATTTTTATTGCATTAGAATCTTTAACTCCAGCGTATATTACTCTTGCTTTTTTACACTTGTAGTACTTTCCTACAGTTCTCATGTGGATACTGCTTCTTAGAACCAACTTCTCTATCTTCTGTAATTGCTGTTGCTAAAGTGTTTTATTTACGGCTTTAAGTCTTCTCTTTTATTAAAATGTAAGCATGTCAGAAACAAGGCTCCACAGGCCTGTGCAAAATTTCTCTTATTCTCAGTATTATCTTTCTTACAAAACTGAATAATAGGATGCCTTTTAGTCTTAGATAGCTTGATTACTGTCAGATTTGGAAGCTGATTGGTTGAGATTTATTCTTTGTATTAGGAGTATTCAATGTTCAACAATTTAACAAAGTTTAAGTGATTTCTTTAGCTAGCTACATCCCCTGAACAGCCACAAGTAGAGTTATAGTTATTACAGGAAAGTACACTTGAATAAACCAAGCCAGTTATGAGTGAACTAACTTTATTAAATAATCATAGGCAAACTCACAAACTCAGGCTTTAACAAGTTAGGAAAAAGAGGAAGAGTGGAAAAGATCTCACTTTTGGGAATAACTCTGAAAAATCATCTAACCAATCTACATATTCTTTATGAGACTGATGAAAAGCAAGAGAGCTAGGTGAAAGGCCACAGGAAAAAGTGAGGTTTAAAAATAAATCCCCTTTTTTTTCCCCTTCTCTCTCTCCTGAGTTGGATGAAAATGGGTGACAGAGAATTAGAAAAAGGTGGTATACCTGCATAGGCTGGCAGTGTAACTGAAATCTTTGTCAAGCTCTGGCCTAAGTGAGAAAGACAAGAACAAAATGAGAACCAACCCTGATTCTAACTCCACAGACAGAGTGGCATTGTTCAATAATCAGACTTTCAAGCTTTATCAAAACTGTAAAATGTTTTGCCACTGAGTATTTTGTTGTTAGAAGATGCCAGACGATATACTAAACAAAAAAAGATTTTAATGCCATTACTATCCCATAAATAGTGGGCAATGGAAATTAAGGTATATGCTTTGTCCTGTTGTAACCTTGTAAGTATGCCTAAGTCCACAGCACAGCTAGAATCTCTTTCCATATAACTGATTACTGAAAGACAATAAACCTCTGAGGAGAAGATAAGTTATGATCCAAATGAAATTAATATTTATTTTGCTTGAGTATTCTGTAAAGAAATTGCAATAGAGAAAAGAAGACTGTCTTATAGGGATGAGTAATTAGTAATTTGTGTATTTCCACATAAAATACAAGCAGAACAGAGCTCTAGAAACTAGAAACTAGCTAACCACATAACACTTTCTCAAAGCATTGGTCAAAAAAAAAAAAAAANAAATCCACAAATAAATACAGTAAATCTACCTTTAGGCAGATTTTGGTACTTACTGTTGTGATGTCTAGTAGGTAACTAGCAACAATGAGAAATATCAAACAAACAAATAAACAAAAAAAAAACCCCTGAAGAATGGAGAAAATCTAAGCCCAGAAAATGGTAGTTAAAGGGCTGAGGTGAAGCCCTTGGACCTTGTCACAGAAGTAAAANCCAACAAGGCATGAGAATTTGTGACCATAATTACCCAAAGGTGGCCTTAAAATTTTGCTTATACTTACTGATTTAGAAAGAGTCCTAATCTCAAATTTAAAATTCTTGTTTCTGCAAAACCTGTTATTTACCATCCTCCAATTGCTATACAAAAATAACTGTTCTCTTTTTTCTTTCTGACAAACTTTTACATATTAGAAAAATCCTATGTTCCCTTTCTGGACTAATCAGGTCTTTTGACTTTTCCTCTTACAACAAGCATTTTTAAACATTTATGTATTTGACTTTATCTAAGAATAAATAAATAAATAAATAAATAAATAAATAACCTCTAAATCCACAAATAAATACAGTAAATCTACCTTTAGGCAGATTTTGGTACTTACTGTTGTGATGTCTAGTAGGTAACTAGCAACAATGAGAAATATCAAACAAACAAATAAACAAAAAAAAAACCCCTGAAGAATGGAGAAAATCTAAGCCCAGAAAATGGTAGTTAAAGGGCTGAGGTGAAGCCCTTGGACCTTGTCACAGAAGTAAAAAGTCATCTTCAAAGCCATCAACAAAGTCACAGGCAGGTCATTTAAATTTGGAACATCTTGATGACTGACACTAGAAAAGACCCAAGGCTATAGGTGTAGCTTGGTCTAGAAAATGGAATATGAAGCATAATCAACACAGGAGCTGGGGTGCAATCTGCTGTTGGCAGTTAGAGGAAAAAAAATTATATGAAATGTAACAGTACAAGGTATAAAATCATGGCTATAAGGACATATTAAGTTCTGGTCTTGCTTGCTGGAGTCAGGGGAAAAGAAAGATCTAGGTGTCTTGAAGAGCCATCAAAAAGAAATGTGATCTTGGGATATCTGGTTGAAATACTTTTAGGAGCAACTGGGAAACACTGATGCCATTGTGTAAAGACATCTGTGCATCATTGTGTAAAACTCTGTGCCTGTTTGGGCTCACATCACAAACCAGAACAGTCGTTGCTGGCAGTCAGTTGCCTCAGTGTTGTGGTTTAGCCCCAGCAGGCAGCTAAGTGCCACACAACCGCTTGCTCACTCTCCCCAGGTGGGATGGGGAGAGAATCAGAAAGGTAAAAGTGCCAGAACTCATGGGTTGAGATACAGTTTACTAGGTAAAGCAAAAGCCGCACGCGCAAGCAAAGCAAAACAAGGAATTCACTCGCTACTTCCCATGGGCAGGCAGGTGTTCAGCCACTGCCAGGAGAGCAGGGCTCATCACGCATAATGGTTTCTTGGGAAGAAAAACGCCATCACTCTGAACGTCCCCCCCTTCCTCCTCCTTTACCCCAGCTTTTATGGCTGAGCATGGCGTCATATGGTGTGGAATATCTCTCTGGTCAGTCTGGATCACCTGTCCTGGTCCTGTCTCCTCCCAGCTCCTTGTGCACCCCCAGCCTCCTCGCTGACAGGGCAGCACAAGAAGCAAAAAAGTCCTTGGCTCTATGTAAATACCACTCTGCAACAACCAAAAACATCGCCACTATTTTCATCAAAAATCCAAAACACAGCATTGTGTGAGCCTCTATGAAGAAAATTAACTCTGTCCCAGCCAAAACCATGACACTCAGGAACATCTGTCAGGTACAGACATAATCATTCTTACTTCAAGAAGGTTTGGTTCCTAAAAGATGTACACATTTTATGCACCAATGTTAAGCAATCTTCTTACTTCCTTAGCACCTTCCTCTTTTTAAAACCTGATTTTTCTCTCCAAAGAGTTCCAGGCAGATATTTTGATCCATTTCTCTAGCTATCAGCAGGACTCTCCTCCCCAACAGCAAGGGACCAGTCAGGTCTCACCAGCTTCTTATGTCTGTTGGGAATATCATCTGTCAAGATTCAGTATATAGGAGAATATCCTGTAACTGAAAATGTTGGAAAGGTGTGCTCAGGTATAGAATAGTCTCCTTGCCCTGTGTCTACAGGACAAACAAATTTCAGCCTCTCTTTGTGTCTCAGGAGATCTACATGAGTTAATTGGGAAGTAGATTACGATATGTCCATCAGCCTTCTGATTTACATTTTAAAGGTAAATAACATCCTTTGTTTCCTTGGTTACTTAAGTTGAAATCACTGAAAAAAAAAAAAAAAAAAAGATTAGATGTCTGATCTGTATATTTAGTCTTTTCATACAAAATGCAGAGTGGGTTTATGCAGTAATGACAAGGCACTTAAAAATTAAATTTGGAAATAACTTTATTACTAAGTTTCTCTGAGTCAGATTAAAAAAAAAAAAAAAACTAGATGTATTTGGGCCCTCCAGGGTAAACATTCTGCAAAAATAATTGCTCTCTTTCATGTGCAGCTAAAACTGAGACAAGTAGTAATGTCCATAGTAATTATCAGCGGGTTAGTCATCCGCAAACACCTCTGGCAATCAGAGCTGAAGTTCCTAAGAAACAGTTGGAATCTCCCTTGGCTCCCTCCTTCTAGATTGAGAGGCAGCTGCTCCAATTGCTCAGACATCTCTGGAGACCCCACTGATAAGTGAATAGGAGCTACTGCAGCTTCCAATGCTGGCTGTTTATACAGCTCCAAGTCACTGCTTGGGAGCAATTGAGCACAGGGTCCCTTCCTGCCTCTATCTGGAAATATGGGGCCCTTGCCAGCAATACCCCTACCTGTCTTCTAGGAGAGACATGGCTTGACCTGTACTGGTTAAGTGTACAGTACCCCTTGACAAAGTAGCTGGAGTTCACGTTGTACAGTGTTATGTATTCTTGTCCAGAATCAAAAGTCATTCTTCGTGACACATTAATAAAACATTTATACCAAGTTGATTATACTCATCTCAGTGCCAAACCCCTACCTCATAAAGCAGCCAAGATTATTCACATATAACGTGCATTCCAGATTCAGCTGCAGAACACCAGAAGGCTTGGTATGCAAAACAAAGGATGAGGAGATTCTTAAATCTCAGGAAAACAAATTTCTGGTAAATAATTACTATTTAAACAATGTGACCTCTTTTTCTTGTAGCCATGATAAATCCTATATACAGAAAAGAGCTATTTAAATATTTGAATTTTTGTGAATACTTAATTTATTACCATGAAAACGCTTAAAGTTTTAACAGCTGATATAACTGACTAAATGTTTACTGATGGGTTTTATCACAGACTCAAAACTCTAAGCAGGGACTGGTTGTTTCAAAACAGCTAATGGGAACAAATAGAAACTTTTTATTTTCTTGTTTTGCATGATCACATAAATATTTCATATTTACATACAAAGTGCCACACTTTGAAGATACCATACCACAGATTTTCAGAAATACTATTCCACAGGAAATGTTGTCCATTTGTTATTCATTGCTATTCATTGTGAAACCAAAAAGAACATATTTCTCAAACTGGAATCATCATGCTCTTTTGAAGACAATAGATGGTTTTACCCCCCAAAATGCCCACTTTCCTAACTTCTTTTATGTATAGTTTTGAAAAGATATTTGCTTGTCTAGGGACAGAAAAGGTAGCTTTCAATTTGTATGGTAAATTCACCAAATATCTTCTGTGGTGTTCAAAACAAATATGTGTCCTGAGTCTCAGGATAAATCACAGCCTAGCAAAAAAAAAAAAAAAANAAAAAAAAAAAAAAAAGAAAAAGAAAAGAAAGAAACCATTTTCTTCATGGGAGCAAAACATTCAAAAGAAAGAGTTTAGTTTTGTACTCTGCTGCAAGGTAGAGAAATCACACCTTTGTCAGTACCATGGTTAGAACTGAGGGCAGTGACTAGATAAAATCAGCTCGTGATGTCTCCTGAGAAGGTGTGGCCTCCTGACTGGAGGTGTGATCACCTGTGTGTGGGTGCCAGCAGCAACATGCCCACTGTGAGCACCCTCAGACCATCTGGACGCTTACAGGCTCTGACTTTCCTGGCCTGCTCTGACCAGGCACAAACAACGCCTCCACGCTTCTGCTCTACTACAGCCCATGCAAATACCTCACAAGAAAGCAGCACTGTTCTTGGAGCAAGCAATACGCCTGGTCTTTTCTGATTATGTATTTTGCCTAAAATAATCCTTTTTTCTTTTCCTATCAGGGTACTTTTCTAAGCCTTCTTATTTCTATTCCCTTAAGGTAGCTCAGAGGAAGTATGGAAAAATATTTTTTCTTTTGGGAAACTAATTTTTGACTGCTCATGAAAAAAATTGCATGCTAAAGCTGAGTGCCAGAATCTGTTGAGAAAACTAGGGCAATCAGCTTGTTTCTTCTTTTTAAAGGAAGTTTATTCTCCAAGCAGAGAAGGAAAATGAAATGTGTAGCAATGCTGTAGTGACAGAGTCAGACTGCAATCCAGATTATCTGCATTTAATTCTGGGTTGTACTGCCAGCTTCCTCTGTGAACCTGGACAAATCATTTCCTCTTTCTCCCCTTTTTCATCAGCTATAATACCAAGTTACTCCAGGTTAATTATACTGCCAAGCTACTCCAGCTCATTATAGATGTCACCTAGTCGGTCAGGAATTAGAGGGTATAATTTGTCTCTTGCTGTGTAGATGCTCTGTCCCTGTTCAGCACTGGGGTTCCAGCGATAATCATTACCAATTAGTTTCTTTGGATAGTAATTTAGAGTCCATTTCTGGAAAAAGTTACCTGTAAGAAAAAGATGTCCCTGATGACCATAACAGCAACTCTTTACCTTTCTAGGAAAGGTAAGGTCATCATCTGAGATAATAACCCTGGATCTTAATCTAAATTTAATTACATTAGATACTAAAATTTCATCCAGTTTGTTTTCACATATGGTTTCACTGCATACAGAGAGCACTAAGGCTGCTTAGAGTGTCCATATCAATATCAGAAAACATTATCTGTTTTTCCCTGTTTAGATTATTAATGTTACATTAGATAATAAAAAAAGTTAATCTCTTCTCTGTCACTCATATAAACACAAGTATTTTCTAAAATGCTTCTTAAAGATGAGAAATTAGGTTGTCAAATAATTTTTAGCAGTTTTGTCAACTCTCCAACCTGGCATTAAGGAGCTGTGAATAAACATTAAAATAACCTCAGAAGGCTCTTTTATATAAAGAATGAGTAAATACATAAGAGTATTTCATGTCTACAGGAAAAGTGAGTTGTGTCTCAGGCTTAAGGGTGTAATCTGTCAGTCATCTTTCTTTTAACAATAACAAATATCAAAATAATGCAGATTTTATATCCAAGTATTTGCAAAAAGGGCAGAAACACTTGTGCAATTTTAAGTGAACTAATGATTTAAAACTACCTACTAAGGTTTGGTTGTTCAGATTGTGGCATTAAGTAGCCAAGACATATTTTAAGTAGCAACTCCAAAGTTATCTTACAAGAAAAAATAATGTTTAGTTTTCTTTGCTTTCTTTTAATTCTCTTTTTTTGTGAGTAAAATGTCACTGATTTTTTTTATTATTATTATTTTTGTTTCTGATACAGGGTTTAAGTCATATCAGAATGTTGCACAGCCTTTATCACATGTGGCTCACCTTATGGTCTCTCTCTACAAACATTTTACAGGACAACACAGTATAACTAAAAAACTTTCTATTTCTGCTAGCCATGTAAATCAGAATTCTTAAATTCTTTCTACGCCTCTCCTGAAAATCCTCCTCTCTCAAGAAAATAACATTCTTCCATACCATACTTAATATTAGTCTTCCATTACTATTCCAGTGCTCATTTTACAAATAGATATTAACGCAATACAGATTCCTGAAAAAAATGTGGATTCTCAAAGTTTGCTCCTGTCTCCTGTAGTGAAAAGATGATGCCAAGAAGTAGCATGGGCTAAGTAATTTCTTTTTTGTGCTCACGACATTTACTTAAAATTCTGAAATTAATATCACTAATACTCTGTATTTGTATTTGAGCATTCACCAAACACTGCTGTGTAAGAATATTTTAAAAGCTTATGGTTTTTACTTGACTTGGAACCTAAACACCAATAAGTGGATCTATCACTCAGTTGGTGCCTTACAATTCTATATTTTTAGGCCCTGAACTTTATTTAAAGGTCTCAGATATCATCTCCTTGTCAAAATTTTGTATGGGAATTTTTCATTTAAAAAAGTGTGGTCAGTTGACCCCAGCCAGCACCTCAGCCCTGCACAGCCACTCACTCCATATCCCTTGTGGGATAGAGGAGAGAATAGGAACAGCAACAGCAAGAAAACTCATGGTTTAAGATAAAGAGTTTAATAAGCAGAGGAAAGAGGAAGAATAAAGAAAAAAACAAAAACAACAAGAAAATCAACTGACACAAAGAAAATCACTCAGCACCTCCCACAAGTAGACTGATGCCCAGTCAGTCTTCAAGCAATGGCTACGTACCCCAAAAGAACACCTCTCCTCTCCTTTTATTGCTGAGCATGATGTCTTATGGTGTGAAATATCCCTTGGTCAGTTACGGTCAGCTGTCCTGGCTGTGTCCTCTCCTAACTTCTTGCACACCCCCAGCCTCCTTGCTAGCATGGTGCAAACACGGCTCAGCATTAGCTAAAATACTGGTGTTCAATCAAAATTGTTTTGGTCCAAATCCAAAAACATAGCATCATACAGGAAGAAAATTAACTCCATTCAAGACCTAGTGCAACAAGAAAAACAAAAATAATGAACATCTCTGTAGGTGTTGAAGTGCACAAGAGAGAATGACAGCAGCTCTGCAAGAAAAAAAAAAAAAAAAAGGCTACTTTAAATACCATTAAAATAGAGAAAAAAAAGATTTTTTCCCCCCTGTTTATAACTCATCTGGGGAACTGTATTTAAAATCTATGAATTCACATAGAAATTCTGTCATTATCACTATGACAATAGTAATAGTAAATTGTGAGCATGGAACTTTTTATGCCAAGGGAGCTATAAGATAGCTCAGCTGCACTGTCCACAGGAAGGAGCAGCTAACTTCAGCTGTGGTAGGTAGTCTTACTGGCTGAAAGGGCTACTGAAGATAATGGCCAGAGCTGGAAGAAATGACTTGGAAAAAAATGCAGTGAAGTAAAGGAGTTGTACATTGGCAAGCAGACATGGAAACACCTGAAAGAGAAGACAGCCTTGGTAGGAGAGATACTTTTGCAACAGGAGGTCTGTTTTAAGATAAGGGACAATGAAGGTGCAATCAAATGGAGATGGGAAAATACTGCCTTTCGGAAGAAAACCCAAGAGTGGCAAAAAAATAAAATAAATAAATAAATAGGCCTAAAGGAACACAGAACAGCAAATGATTCAAAATAGTGAGCAAAACGAATACAACAGGAAAGAGTTGTGGGGGTTTTTTTGGTTGGTTGATTGGCTGGTTGGTTGGTTTTTGGTCTGGATTTGTATGTTAGACTACAAAATGAAGAACAGTTGTATATTTCAACCCTGTGCAATGTATTCTGTAAATTTGGTATTTCCAAAGAGGTCAGTCTATAGATGTTTCATGACTTCTGTGGGAAGGAGCAAGAGATTGTTGGGAATCTCTTCCCAACAAGGGGCTTAGATGTACCAGAATTTATCTAGGGGTCTACAATCTGTACAAGAATCTTCATGTGAAAGAGCAGTGTCACATATAGCTTCCGGCAACCCTACCTGTATATCCAAAGCCAGCAGAAGTTATTCCCTTCTACACAATGCCAGCAAGATCACATAGAAAGAGTGCCGTGACCTCCATGTAAGAGTAAGATTAAGTCTGGGCAGTGCTCAAAACCAACTGATTTTTTCCAAGGATTTTAAGAATACATTGTCATGAACTGATAGAAAAATTAAATTATTCCAAGCTAAACTAAATTTTACACAGTATTTTTTTGGTCATAAAAAGCAAAATATCTTTTATATTTGTGGGAAAAAGTTCTCTTGATTTCCCAAGATAATTTTTAAGTGGTCCCACTTTCACTTTCACTAGCTCCATAACAATAGGATGTTATACTACAGTCAAATAACAACTGTAATAGAATACTTGTAGCGAAAAAAATACTTTGTAAACTAACACAATCCTTCAACTATGGATCTTCAGGCAGAACAATGGAAATGCTATGAAGATACAAGTCAACTGCATCATTATTTCTCTGGTGTTTATCAAATCAAAAATCAAGAAGCAATAATGAAAACCAACGATTAAAGGTAGCTGGTGGGAGGGAGAGAAAAGAAAGCAAGAGGAAACATAAACCAAGAAGTGAACCTGGTAACAGCAGGGCCACTAAGCAAAACTTAAATTGCACTGGTTCATTTTAATACATGTAGCTATAACTTGTTCAGCTGTCACTTTCTGAATAGCTCAAACATCCCAGAAGTAGAGGAGAAAACCTCTAAGAGAAAAGTAGGGTGGACAGCTAACAGCAGGAACCATTATAACCTTGATGCTCACCAGCAAAGGATCAGCCATATTTCCTGCACTGCTTTCTGCTTTATCCATCCCTCCTTCTCTTCTCTCTTTAGATGCATTTTCCTTTTCATTCTCTATACGATTTTTTCCTCTTCTTTCTCAGAGAAATAACAATCTGCTTTGGCTAAACTGTGCAATCTGGCAAAGCTGTTTTGAACTTCCAGCTGTAGAGGCAGGTAAAATCCTGAGCAAACTTGTTTTGATCCATGGTTGCGAGGAGGATGTGCTCTGCTTCTAGCAGTTAGATTGCAATAGAAGTCTGCACTCGTGTAATTTTTCTACAGGGAAGATAATTCCATTGAAAAAATGAACATTTTCTTTCTCCTTTTGGGACCATTTGTTTTCAAAGACTTAGGATTCAACTTAAATCAAAACAATAGCCCTAAATAATCTGAAATAACTTTCCAGTTTTCACAAAAAGGCCTCTTAGCACCATCATTTCAAAGACAGTCAAATGATTAATTTTCTTTTAAAGATATTATATGGCTCCAGGCAAAGGAATATATTGCTAAAATGAAAAATTTATTTAATATTTTACATTTCAGATACTACACTGTTTTTTTCTCCTTTATCTCTAAGAGCAGGGCTAGACAAGCCAAAACTTCTGCATTCAAAAACACTTAGTATTTTAACTATTTAATGTCGTGCAGGTCATGATTACAATTTCTAACTCTCATATAATAATTCACCCTATCACATTTAAGAGAAGCCTCCCTGTTCAAACAACCGAGAATGCAATCTTTGTGTAGAACACATATACTAGTGCTTTGGGGTTTTACCACATGGGGTGGGCATGACAGCTTTCTCTGATCCAAATAATGCTACAACTATTGTTAAATATACAAAAGGATATGCATAACCTCTCTGAATCTCAGCAAATATTTTCATATGAAGCCAGATTTCTTTTTTTTCTTCCAGAGGTGCTTTTCTATTTCTGGCATAGATTCATTCAGACAAGAAAGAGTCAGTAGTCTAATTACTTAACAGCTTAGGTGAGTTTCTGTGTCAAACAGAGTAACTAGTTCCTCTGGATTTGTAAAAATGTAAGAAGCACTTATCTATGTACTGACAAGGACCATAGTTATCACAATTAAGATAATTCCCCTAAGCCTTTCTATCTAGTCCCTTATCAAAGGTTTTTCAAGCCCACCAGTAATTTCTTTTGGAAGACTATGCTCTAATTATCGTTCCCTTTTTAAGATGGTGTAACACTTCTGCAACTATCACCCAGTTCAATGGTTATTTTAGAATCATAGAACCACAGAATATCCTGAGTTGGAAGGGACCCACAAGGATCATCGAGTCCAGCTCCTGGCTCCACACAGGACCACCCAAAATCAGACCATGTGTCTGAGAGCGTTGTCCAAACACTTCTTGAACTCCGGCAGGCTCGGTGCCGTGACTGCTTCCCTGGGGAGCCTGTTCCAGTGAAGAACCTTTTCCTAACATCCAGCCTGAACCTCCCTCGTCATAGCTTCAAGCCATTATTTATATATAAATAATTAGAAATAACTACTTTTCCAAGGGTGTGGGTGACCCATGATATTTTTTTCAATTATATCACTTTAATAAAAGAAATATTCTGTTAGAGGATCCAGACTACTACACAACATTAATACTAGGCAATGAAACACATAGACTTTGACACCCACTCTACTGATTCATCACATTTTGAACACATTCCTTAATCATACTGACTTCAGCTTAAGTTACTATATAACATGTTGAAAAGAGAGATGTTTAAACACCTTCCTCAGACAGAGGCTCAGTGCAGGCTTTACTAGGACCATACCTCAATTTTTATTTTTTGTTTATTTATATATATATATTTGTTATTTTTGTTGTCTCTATTATAAAGCTTTTTGTTATGCACTGGTTATTTAGGTGGCTGGCAGCTTTCAGAACACAGGGTATCTTCTGATTGGTATTCAAAAAATGACAAGAAATAGTGAAGAAAAGAGAAACTTTTCCTAAAAAGCCTCAGAAAAGCCACTGGTAAGTTTTTGAAGTGTAAAGCTGATGCACGGCATGGTGCCTCTTGCCATCCTGCTGCCCAGCTGGGTCAGGAGGTGAACCTGTAGGAAGAACTCGCAGCCCCTTAACTCCCACCTAGAGTGTCCTTTAATGCTGGTGCAGGGTGAGGTGGGGAACACCATGGCCTTTGCATCACGCTGTGTTGCAGGTGCATACCCTGATTCAGGAAGTGCTTACAAGTTGAATAACTGATCCTGATGGAAAAGCTCTCAGTGAGGTGGAAGAGACTGGATTTCACCCAAGCAGGAATGAAGCCAACTTCTGATCCTGATGTCCCATGCTCAGAAAAAATCCCTCTGTGATGATTTTTTTCAACTGTTCTTTATTTAAAATCAGCATTGAGATAGTAGGATAAAAAACATCATACTCATCATACTTCCTGTCTTTGCCATGGTATTTTATTGTCTTTCACATACTGTGTAACACTGTTCTATACACTCTAATAAACTAAACAAACATGAGTTAGATGTTGGTTCAGATTCTAAGCGATTTCTTGCAATGTGTGTCAACATAGCTGAAGGCAGCTTCATATTTGGACCAAGACATAAAGAAACCAGAAATATATCAAGAATTACGTCTAATAAACCCTCATGATATTCTGCTGTTGCAAATGGCAGCACAGTATCATTAAATTGCCTCTCCTGCAGTATTTTGACTCTCCTCTGTATTTTGACTGGTTTTACTAACAGTCATCTTGTTTGCATCACTGATGGCCACAGGATTTTTTTTTTTTCTTGAATAAAGAAGATGTAATTTATTATATTTTGAAATTTCAATAAAAACAGTATGTTGATTTTCCATTGGTACAGGTTCTCAGTGGAGATCCATCTGTTTGTCATTGAACGAGAATACAGCATTTGACTTTTTCTGTTAGCTGCCAGGGAATGAAGAAAAAAGAAGCTGCTGTAACATTGTATGCTGCCTCCCTAGTGCTGTCCTGTGAAGTCAGATATTTCAAAATTTGATTGTTTTTTAAGGCATTTCTGCCTTTTGGCATTACTCTACCCAGTATTACCTAAATATATTATGGAAATTCTGAAGGACTTGCAGCTGCACAGTGAAGCAGATTTTTAACTTTCATTTCCTTCTTTTGTGTTCCCAGTACATACAGTCTTTCTTTTATCTCTGTGGAATAGTTACCTCCTTACAATGCAGATGCTTCTATAACACTTGAAATCAATACCTCAACATGCAGATTGTAAGAGAGTCACTTGGATTCATAATGTAATATGTGAGGTAAGCCTAGCACTTGGGGTATACCACATATTGTGTTTTCTTAGAGTTAAAACAACCTTGCATTTCAAAAGCAGATTCAGATTTCAAAAGCAAGCATCTGGCTCATAGGGTCTAGGGAAGAGGAGAATGTTTATCAGCCTACTGTGACACTGATGTTCTAAACTTTCCCAGTATAACTGTTAGCATTATAAAGTTTCCTTTGTCCTTACACGTAAATGCAACTAACAGAAGATGCATCTTTTCATCATGATGTTTCTAACCTAGATTCTTCCCAGAAACAACCCTGCAGTAGATGCAGTGCAGGTTTTGCCTTACTTGACATAAAGCTGCATAGCAGTAGGCAACAACTTTTTTTTTTTTAACAATACCCTCTCTGGAAAGATTCTGAGATTATCAAATAGACTGATTATCAAATAGATTGATTGAACTGGATACCATTTCTTGAAAATCACAGCCAAAGTAGTATCTTCTCGTACTTGTCTGGTGACTGATTTATTCTTCACTGGGGCCAGGTCTACAGCTCGACACATGCCCAGTGGTGGATTTGAGACTCCACCATCATAACCCTGAAACATGGCCCCAAAGACACAGTTCAATCTCTCTCACCATATTAAAATAGCCTCCTACCATATCTTATCCTTTGCAAAACTGTGTTACTATCTGCTTTGACAAGTGCTTTGACATTTTTCTATCCCACAATCTCATGATCCTTGTACGAGGAAGATGAATTTGCCATTGATGAGCTTTTGTAAAACACACGAGCCTAAAAAAAAAAAAAAAACCTGTATGTAAAATATACAATATTAATTTGTCTTATTCTTTTCACCAGCACAAAATCTCTTTCTTTCTCATTCAATGGTCTTCTGGGAACTGAATAAACACTGTAATAGATTGATTACAGGACCCTTCTAATTTTTTTTTCATGAAGGACAGGAACCAAGAAGTTTTTGCAGGTCAGTGATGATGTTTGAGTTTGGTTCCCCCTGAAATCTGGTAGAATGAATCAAACTGACCTCTTAGTTTTTAGTTTGGTAAGAGCCAATGAAATGGTGAGGGGTGTTGGTTTTACTTTCTTCATGACTGAGAAGTTCTGCCTTTTCTCTGGCTAGCTCCAAATGGAGGTGTGAGGCCTATGTTGTCTGAGCAAATGTGCTCTGTAAGTATCATGAAAAGATTTTCTCGTTAGTTGAGGCTGCATTAGGGAAAGGGCACATAAAAATATGTTTGTTCTAGAAAATTCTCTTTCAGAAAGGATCATAAGGTTTACCGTATACCAAAAGATGATTCTGCTCCTCTAGGATGTGATGTAGCAACTTGTCTTTACAAACGCTTTTGCAAACTGGGTGAACTGGCAGATCTGTCAGGCAGCTGATTTTATTCCTCTCTTGCCTTTATGTAACAGAGCTTGCATATAGGAACAGTTTTAGTAAAAAAAAGTCCCAAGTCCACAGCTGGGAGGTAAGAGTTGTGGGTGTGGTGAGGCTCTCCCAACAGCCTCCTTGGGCTTCCAAGGTCATCATCAAAGCTTTGCCACAACAGATGGTGGGGAGGTGGGAGAGCAGACTGGACCCTGCAGGACATGAAAAGATTTGACTGCTGAAGAGATACAACTGAGAAGCTACCCCTATTATCCTATGGTCTTGATTAGGAAAACAGAGTTGCAGAGCTGCATTGTATTTCACTGAGGAAAAGCTGATACAGAGGAGTTGTTTGCCTAGTCACAGTGAACAAAACTATGTGAACGCTTAAGAAGGAGTAAAGAAAGTTGTCTTGGCACTTGCCTTGGTGTGCCAAGCACTATACTCTGCAAAAACCCAGGTAGTGCAAATAACTCTTCATAATATTAAACAGCCCAGGCTGAAGAACTGGGAAAAAACACACCCATATCACATGTGCTTGGTAAACTGATCAGTAGAAAAAGATCCCAGCTCTGTTTGTGATGCATTGCGCTAAGCTTTGTGCCTGTCAGACACATAAGCACACACACTTTTGTTGCAGCTGAAACATCATTTTACGAAGGACTGTGTCAAAAAAAAAATCAAAAAAAAATCAAGAAAGACAAAGTTACCCAAAAGGCATTGAACTCTCCACTGTCTTCTAGTATTGGTGTGAACGCTTGCTTTCCTAACTCTATTGTCTATCTTAGATAATTTAAAGTTTATAATCATTTTGTTTTCTACAAACTGATACATGTAAATAGTCTGTGTACGGGAGTTCTTAGAATAAACTTTCTAAACTGTAACAAATGGCATGTCAACTCAAGAGGTAGGATTTAGAGAAGTGTCATGTGCTAAGTGCAATTACCTAAATACATACAGTTCTATACATTTGGTGATCTGAGCAGCTGTTCAAGAAACTAGAAAAGCCTGTGACTACTGCATTTCATATATGTGCATCTTTCACCCAGCTGTCACAGCTGCCAGTCTGATGAAAGGCACGCTTGAAGCTTTCTTGCATTTTTTGCTCACATTTCTAAATCACAAATTCTACACTAAATGGAATATTTCTTTGTAACAGAGTCCAAACCACTGTCCTAGTCAATCATGTTTCAAAGATGTGCTTTCCATATCTCCTCCAAGTGTTTGCAGCACTTTTATGTAACTTGCTGTCATAAAAAAATCCTTTCTTTAGATAAGCCATCTTTAAGTACTTTAGCTAAATAGATGTGTACTGACTAAATTATTGCTCATTAACTTCCTGTGTGTCTTAATTTAGTATTATCTGTATTTCTTTCTGAATATTATCATACCTACCACTGACATGGAAAATAGGAGAAAATAGTGATTCTGGGACAAGATACTCTGACGGCTTAATGATCAGAGTGAGTGACTAGGGAGCACCTCTGCCTGTTGCCTTGGTCTCGGTCAGTACCAAGAAATGTAATGCATGTCACTCACGGATTCATTGGCTAACTATTTTAGTATTTCTGAACCACAGTTTTCAACAAAATATGAGGAAAAAAAAAGAAGAGGTTCTAAAGGGAATTGCAATTAATGGTTTGAAACCCACCGTTTGTTATAGTTACTGGATGAAAAATTTCAGTCCCTTATCGGAGGAGTTTTCCCTATGTGTGTGCGTCCGCATGTGTGTACCTTATTTTGGGCCTTAGAAGCCTTTGCCATCAAGCAATTTTTATGGAGCCGGGTGTTCCCCAGCTATAAAATGCTCAGTATTATATATATATATCAATTTTTTCAATGTATTTAACAGTCATGAGATAAAAGCAAATCAATATAATATGTTATTATTAAAACATTACTCCAAGTTATTGGCTAGCTTTTTTTTGAAAATATTCCAGCAGATTTTTTTTTAGTTATTATTTTAATTATTATTTTGAATGAGTGGTTTTGCTGTTCTTCCAAAAATTGATTAGTAATCTCTGTTGTGATTTTATTACAGTGTATAGTTCTCGTTTAGTTGTTAATAAGAAGTCAGTTTCTTATCAATGATCCTTCCCAATAATCAGAATAAACCTTTTATTACTCAAGTAATTAACCAAACAGTAATTATCTCAGCTATTTCTTCCCCCACTATTTGAAATTCTGAAGTTATTTTCAGCCACCAACTCCTGTTTCATAAATTAGAATCATTATATATGGCTTATTGTGTTACATTTTTGACAAGAGCATTATATTTTTCTCTTGACAGTCTTTAAGTATGTTGCCTTAACTGAATGGATTCCTGAAACTGTCAGTTAAATTCTAGAATCTAATCACTACGAATATACAAACATGCACACACAGGTTTAAAAATGAAAGAGAATGCAGTACTGTGAAACTGATCTTTTCCAGTGTTCGGTATTGACAACTTATATTTAAATATGATCACAATAAAGCACTCGTTTTAAAATAACCCTATATTATAGCTTTTTTTTTTTTTTTAAAGGAATTCTGCAGCAAGCAAGTGGGATAAACCTATAGCTTCAGCTCTACTGCTTTATATTATTCTAATCAATGCCCACAATTTTAATGCATAAAGAATGTGTCCTGTCAGCTATTTCTGTTTCTTTTTCTATAAACTCTTTTTTCAGCTAGAGATTTTTAGTATGTGGTTTTCATGCCTCAATTTGATAAACTTTAATTGTTTGCTAAAATAAAAAATATCTTTTTTTACCATTGTTGGGAAAGATGCAATTCAGCGTACTTACTACTTCATCTTGAATTTACTATTTTGCAGCAAAGCATTGTCATTATTTGTCAGTGTTTGTTAACTTTGGATGTCATAAAATAGAAAGCTTTGACACATTATGATGATTGTTCTAATTTTTTTGTTTCATCACTGTTAATTTCATATGAACTGATTCTTGCATATAAGTAAAATTTCACAACATTATTTGACAAATCTGAATTAAATTACATTACATGGTCTATGCATCCTTCTGGACAAAGCACTTTTATGAAAACTAAAGCATCAGTACTTAGCTTGAAACCACTACCTTAGTTTTGCTAAAGGGGCATGCATGTACCTTACCAGACAACGGTTTGTAAGTAGCAGAAATACAACACAATTGAAATTGACCTTAGAGGGAAGCAATTAGAAGTTATTCATGGCAATCAGACACCCGATATCAACTTCCAACATGAAATTAAGTTTCAGAATAGCAACTTCAGCCAGAAGAGAAATGGGAATAGTGGGCATTTATTTTGCAATATCTCTTTCTTTATAAGAAAATTACAACCTAAATATAAAGACAGGTACTGGGAGAAAGAATTTGCTGTCATCCCAATGTAAACAAGACTAAGCTAGAGTAAACACCTCAGTCCCATCATATGAGAAGTCTGCTGAAATGCTTGAAATACAAAGTAGAGCTCCTCAGCCCAAGTTCTGTTTTGACAGCACTACTGCACAGTGAGAAGTATTTCAGATATACCATGTATAAAGCTGTGTTTTGGAGCTATTACATCATCAAGAGTGCTTCTGAACATTTTGGACTTATACAAGTTGTTGGAGTTTGATTATTCTTAACGTGCTTTCTTCATAAAGAATATGCTTCATGTTTCTTAATCACCCGAACTAGAAATATAACACTATTCTTTTTCTGTAGTCTCAAGGAGCATGCATAGCTTCCTTAACAATAGCTTTATTTATCCTTAACTTCTGTTTTCCCCAGACATTCCCTTGCTGATAGTTTTGTGATCTTTTAATACTTTACAATTGTTCTCTTTATAAATCAATCAGCTGTTCATTCTGTGTTCATTCTTTCCCAATAACTTTTTTGGCAGCCTACCATACTCGCGGTTTCAGACACTTGCTGTTGCAGTTCTGTTTTGTCAAGTCTTTCCAGTCCAGTTTCTTTACTCACTTGGCTTTACAATTGCTTCTCCTTAGATACCAGTTAGGGTCATGCTTCTCCTTTTAATAAACTAAATATTTTTGTTTTCCTCACAAGTCTGGCATGAGCTTGTCTTCTAGTTTGGCTGGGGTCTGAAATTCAGTTTCTTCTTCTTTATAGCTATCCATGAGTTTCGCTCATCCTGCTATGGCTCTATGTCTCCTTTCCTACAGCATTTGTTTGAGCTGCATTTAAATGCTATCATTTAGAATAGAAATTTTACTGGATGGAATGTTTTTCAGCTAAACTTTGAGTTTTCTTTTCAAATGCTAATACAGACAAATAATTTCTGGCTTTCACTAAATTTTTGGAAATCAGATCCTGCTGTCCAAGAAGCAGCTTTCAGCGCTGTTCTGGATGCCTCAAGATTGTATATGAAGGTCATGTTCTTTATTTGTTCCTACTTGAGTTTCATCAGAAAAAAAATACTAATTAAAAGTTTATATTTGGTTCAGTTAAATGTCACTGAAATATGGGCAGGACTCTGCTGGAAATGTGCTTTCCTTGCTAAATACTGGGGAGATTTTTATGGTTGCAGTTTTCCTGTGTTTCTTTCCTATGTCAAGAGTTTCTATGGTTTCCAGACATGAAAACTGTCTAGGTTTCCACGTTGACCCTTCCCTTTTTTGTGACTTTGCATAAATCCAGTTTGATGGAGTATTTTAAACTGAATACATGAGTAAATTGTGAAATATTAACCTCTTCTTCTGATCAGAAATTCCTGGTTTAGACAGCTCTAGTTTAGGACTTCTGTAACGGATACATTTATGGTTTATCTAGTGCAAAAGTGACTGTGATTTGATAATGAATTCTTTTCATCATCAAGCAGTGTCGAAAACTTTGCCTTCTGATTTCCTCATTCAGATAAGCAAATCTGATTGTGGAGGTAAACTGGAGTAAGCTGGCATAAAAATGGGGAAGTATATGCACTGTCTCAGGTTAGCTTGCTGAAAGGCTTTTTTTGTTGTTTGTTTGTTCGTTTTTCCTATATTGCAATCTTTGGGCAGAATTGTATAGCCATGAAGTGAAACCAGAATGTTACTCTTTTTGTCTAATTGTGACACTGAATACTGAACTACAGATTTGCTCCACCACTTTATCACAGATGACATCTGCAACCCCAAATACATACAGCACTTTTCTAAGTCTTCTAAGTCTTCTTGTCCACTGCTACTGTGATTGAACACCATCTTTAACCTCCTCAGCAGAGCTGCATGGAGACTTGCTGACCAAAACTTTAGCCCCACCACCACTTTTTTTAATCTGCTTTCAACTGAAAATGTGCTTTGCAAAATAGCCCAGCCATTCCTTAGTGTATTCATAAGGAAATGGGGGATACCTCTAACATGATTCCATGCAGGTACAGAGCATACAACTGGGCCAGACATCAGTTTTACCACATGGCCATAAGTCTCATCCCCCTTTTGCAGAGTGGGTTGTGCAGCAGGCACTCAGCCTCCAACACCTGACGCTTTGTTGTGGTTTAACCCAGCAGGCAGCTAAGCACCACACAGCCACTCGATCTCTCTCCCCAGGTGGGTTGGGACAGAGAATCGGTAAGGTAAGTGTGAGAACTCATGGGTTGAGATAAAGACAGTTTACCAGGTAAAGAAAAAGCTGTGAGCAAGCAAAGCAGAACAAAGAATTCATTCACTACTTCCCATGCGCAGGCAGGTGTTCAGCCACTTCCAGGAGAGCATGGCTCATCACACGTAACGGTTTCTTGGGAAGACAAACATCATCACTCCCAACGTACCCCCCTTCCTCCTTCTTTCCCGCA
The DNA here is from genome assembly GCA_013399475.1 of Chauna torquata. Classification (NCBI taxonomy): domain Eukaryota; kingdom Metazoa; phylum Chordata; class Aves; order Anseriformes; family Anhimidae; genus Chauna; species Chauna torquata. Next base: position 236,337 of record VXAL01016791.1, read on the forward strand.
GCTTTTATTGCTCAGCATGATACCACGTGGTATGGGACATCCCTTTGGCCAGTCTGGGTTGGCTGCCCTGGTCCTGTCTCCTCCCAGCTCCTTGTGCACCCCGAGCCCCCTCGCTGACAGGGCAGCACAAGAAGATGAAAAGTCCTTGGCTCTGTGTAAGCATTGCTTTGCAACAACCAAAACCACCACCACTATTTTCATCAAAAATCCAAAACACAGCATTGTGTGAGCCTCTACGAAGAAAATTAACCCTGTCCCAACCAAAACCATGACACACGTCCACAGGACAAGCTACGGGAGAGGACCTGGCTTTGCCAACACAAAGCTAGTGAAAATATTCCTGCCATGCGAATGGTTTTGTGTAATTGTCTCTTCTGGGACCTTTACAGCCTCTGAAACATCTGTTACAACATCTGAAACTGGATAGAGCTGGCAATGAGGAGTGGCATTAGATAAGCAGTTAGTCTGATCTGATGTGGCAAGGTTCATGCAGAGATTAAGCTTGTCACAGTCCAGCATATAAGTGGACATGTGCAGCATGATATATGCACATTATGCAAGAATTGTACAGAGCTGAGCTGCTGCAGGGCTGACTAGGTTTTCATGGAATGAAGGACGAAATGCAAATCACTTCTAGCAGTCTGGCAAAGCTGTTTTTACAGAGAGAGAAATGAAATTACCATTAATTCTCAAGTTCAGTTCTAGAAAATGACACCACATCGAGAAATAAGCAGGTAAAAAATGCACAATGGCTGGCAAATGCAGGTAGATGTAAAGTGAAAGTGTGACACAAGAAGGCCTGGAATATGGCAGTTTAATAAATGAAATTCTGTGGTCAAGGGAGCAAGTAGGGAAATCCCTCCAGAAACAGTACCATTGAAACTCTCAAATCCTATGGCCTGCCTAGTATGGAGGCAAAAGGGAGACATATTGCCCAGCAGTATAGCGTAATACTCAGCATGGTAAACCTTCAGTACACATAGTTACTGCCTCCTCCAGTTTATCCTGCTGAGTTGTCTGGTCATTCAGGTGGATGTGGCAGCTCTAAGTCCCTCCTTCCATTATGCACACATACAGCCATGGAAACAGCACATGTTGTAAATTACTCTGTTTGCCACACCTTCTGACAGGCAGCAGAAGAGAAGCAAGCACGCGAGATCTGCCCTCTTCAATGTAATCTTAGGAATACCCCAAAGTGTCTACATTGTCAGTTTAGGTTATGTCCAAGCCTATTTCAAGTCTAGACCTCACAATATGTCATGAATGTACTTTTGTTTTCCTCACTGCAACAAAAATGCAGAAAGTAATCAAGAGTCAAATAAAATATTTCATTTAATCCAAAATAAAAATATCTAGGACAAGGTAAAGATTATAATAGCTTTATAATGTACTATTCATTTGTTTCTCCATGTTCCTCACAACTAAAATGTTCGACTTGGTGCAAAAGTTTTGATTGGTAAAATCCATAAATGCAGGATATATGAGCAAGAGAAATCTGAAGGTGCATTTCATTCTTTCCCAACAGTCTTGGAGGAAAAGGAAATGTGAAATCTCTGGTGGTGAAAACTAGATAGTGAAGCCCTGGTATGGGCTCTATTAAGCTCTCAAATGCACAGAGATTACACATGAATGGATTTAGCTAATAAGTAATCATACAGAATTAGCTAATAAGTAATCATATGGAATTAACTATACCTCTCAGATGTGTAAAATCTCTCCTAGGCACTCCACAGTTGTAGAACCCTGATTATGTTCAGGATAAACCCTAATTCCTCACTGAATGTGTCTGGCTCAATTCTGACCTCAGTTACAATGTGTCAAAATTTCTGGATTCAAGGAAGTTATTCCTGATTCATGCTGTTTGACAGTGTTCAGGAAAATTACCCATTTGCAAGCAAACATCTTCTAGTTGAAGGTGTGCCTGCTGAAGCCACAGCCCCTATCTGTTCTTAATTCCCTGCTACAGACAGCCCTCCTCATCAACCGGCCACCTAAGCCATATTAAATGGGACGGAAATAAACTGTTCACAATAAATTGTTTGCATGTCAAAGTCTTTATTGAAGGTCTGGCTCGTTTTTGGTGTGTCTTAGGGAGCATTTCACATGAGTACACCTAGCAGTGTGTCTGAGGAAGGAGCGCCCACCAGTCAAGGATGTGAAGGTAACCTTTTCATTGAACACAGCTATTGCAACACTAGGACACAGGTTGATAATTTTGGTATAGCTGCTTCTTTAAACGTCACTTTAGTGATGCTGATGGTTTGTCTACAGTAGTCTCAAAACACTTTGCTTGTTTTTTCACCTGCTCCACTGCCCACAAATCAATCAGTTTGCCATTTGTGCCATATTTCTTCAAGCTGCACTGGAAGTTTAATTAACCAAACAGAAATGGTAGTCAATAGATTAAATTAACTTCTCCTCAGATAATCAATACACTGAAGACAACTGAACTGAAAAGCAGTTATAGTACATACTATATATATATTAGTTATATGCAAAATGGAGAGTAGATCAGAGACTGTAGGTGGGTTGCACACAAACCTGTGTCATACAGAAAAGCTGTATGAAAGGCACAAAGTTTTGAGATAAAATCAGTACTGTTATTTACTCCAGGGCAATACTTTTGATTTTAACCTCCCCTTGGAACTGTTCAATGGGTGTGTTTGCTGCTTGCTGAAGCAGAACATTTGGTGAAGAAAAGCAGTGCCTGTGCTGCTTTTTTTACTGTTGGGGGTTTGCACTATGTATATTGCACGGCATATAAAAAGCACAGCCTCATAAGCTCAGAGTCCCTTTAGAGACAGCCAATTTAGTTCCAGTTGCTCACAGTACACTCAAAAACTGTAGCTCTCATTTCTTCAGATCTCCCCTTCCTTTCTTAACTTTACAGCCTCCTGGTAGCAGTTTCAAAAGCTCATAATGGTATTGCATTTGACAGCTGTCAAAAATTTGACAAAGTATCTACTTTAGGTCTTGCTTACTGTGCAGCTGGAGTTGCACAGATCACAACAAGCAAACAGTGCTGGATATTAAGCAGCTTCTTGGGTCAGTCCCTCAATATGTGATCTGGTCTGTGTTGTTGGGGCTCTTTTATTAGCGGTAATGAGCTAGAAAGTTGGAAGCTGGTATATGTCAGAACAAATTCCAGTTTTTTGGTTGTTTGTTGTTTTATTTTTGTAGTGGTGGTGTTTTTGTTTTTGTTTTTGTTTAATTTTTTGAGTCTAGATTCACTGACAGGCTTTAATTTCAAAGGTAAAATAGACTTTGAGATCCTTTAGAACAAGTTCTCGAGTTTGCTTGTCGTGTTTTTCCTTCATCTCAATATATCTCGCTTTTCTGCTTAGGCTTCCAGTGGCTGTTTTTGTGTAATTATGTGAAAAACAGTTAAGTGAAATTCTCAATCTTTGGTTATGTTCTCCACCAAAAAAAAGGTTACATACTACAAGAATCTGAAGAAAAGCTGCAAAAGATGATCTCTAAAAACTCATATCCTGGAAACAGTGTTTTCCCTCATTGCACATGACGTTGCCTGGGAAAACATAGGCACTCATATCTCTGGATTCACATTCCTATCGCCACTCTGAAGAATGTCTTTGTTTCAATCAGTGAAAGAAACTATGTTTTAAAGATGAAAGGATATCAAATTTGTCACTTTCTAAATCCCATGATTTTTAACATCCAGAATTTTCAGAGCGGCTCTTCTCTTCATGTTACCTCTGCACAGTTAAAATGACTGATTTACAGGTGGCACAGACATAATCCTGTAGCCAGCGATAATGTTATGGAGCAACTGTGCTCTGTGAGCCCAAAAGCAAGAAGTCACAGACAGGGTGTTTCTCAAATCACAGTGCCCACACATGGGGTAATACCTGCTATCTGGTATGGATGAAAGGGATATATGCAGCTCTCCTGGCAATAGCACAACTTCTACCTAGAGAATATTCACTGAGAAAAGTTCAGGCAACAAAAGGAAGACTGAGAGTTACATAGAGACAAAAGGGTTGTTTTGCCTTTGTTTTTTTCTTTTTAAATCCTCTCCCTCTTTGCTCCACTTTCTTACAAACACTGTGCACTGGTTTTGCTTCCAGTAAGTAAAAAAGAAAGTGATTTGCTTCTTTGTGAATGAGCAAATAGCAATATAATCCAAACTGAGAAAACTAATTTACCATTTATTGTGACCTGTGTTCCCCAGGCAATCTGCTTCATTGCATATTTCCAACCCATCTATACTATGCAGACTGAATGTACATCTGAGATGCATCATTTACTGTCGCAGAACAGCTGTGTGTTACTCAGATTTTCATGGCAGCACTGGAAGGAAAATAACTGGAGTAAAAACAAATTAATAAAATAAAATGAGTGGGAAAGAATTAGAGAGAGAAAAAAAAATTCATTCTGTGCTTAGTTCCTGTGGAGAAAAACAATTTCTTCCATCAGATTGTAAACTCTCTGCAGCAGTGCTACGCTTGTGTATCAAGTTGCTGATTATGACCAACTCATAACACAGTAACAATAAATAATATTAACTTTTAATTCCTTGGTAGAGCAGTAAATTGGCAATGTCAGCAGCACAGAGTTCAGCTTATGGAGAAAGAGCACTCTTCGCCAGGTCTCTGCATCTCTGAAAGACAATAGTAAGCTCCATACTGGTTCTGACTTTAGTCATCTACTCAAGAAAAAGAAACGACCAGAAATGGTTGGCTTCAATACACCTTTGGTAGAGTTCCTTGTTCCTATTCTGTTAATAAAATAAAAATATTCAGATTTAGAAGTATCTTTCTGAGATAAATGGGGCAAAGAATACAGATTAAGTTTGGACAGGCTAACTCAGATATGCAACCTGGATTCTTTGCCTGACATTGAACCTGCCCTGGGAGAGAGGGCTCTCTGGAAAGCTGCTTCTCCTGCTACAGCCACCTAGCAAACAGACATGGCCATAGCAGTGGGTAAAAGACTTCACAGGATGGCTGAGGTGGGAGGGCACCTCTGCAAGCCATCTAGTCCAACCCCCACCCTCAGAGCAGGGTCAGCTAAGCAGCATGCTCAGGACCATGTCCAGTTGGGTTTTGAATACCTCCAATAGCTTTCAATCCCTCTGTCGATATGAGCCCCTGCTGAAGTTTTCTCTGAGTCTACAAAGTGAGTAAACTTTTGACAGAAATTCAGATGTTCAAAACTTCAGTTTTTTAGTTCCCGAGTGACTGTTGGCTTAAATTTTGCATAAATACCTTTACACTAAGGCTTAAAACAACAGCCATAAAATTAGTTATAGGAGCAGATGTAGCTATTTTTTAATGTAGCTAAGATATTTCACAAAATCAATTACTGATGCCAGTTGCTTAGATAAAACTGTATCCTGTAAGACAAACTTTTGCTTGTAAGAAATGGCAATTACTGAGTGTATAATGGTCTGACACTGAGCTGGAATGGTCTGTATTTGTTGTGTATAAGAAGCAGGTTTCTAGCTCATTAAAACCAATGGGAGTCTTTAGTCAGACATCCAGCAGTGGACTCAGAACAGAGATTTCAGAAAAGTACTATTTGGTTAAGCTAGAAATGTCAAACTATCATAACTAGAAGGAAACTAGGTTAAGGACATGAGAGAGACTACCAGTCAAGATTTTGTATAGGTAACTGTGTAGATATAAACTTGGATTAAAACCACATAAATCTGAAACTTGAATTAAAACTCGGATTTCTGTACCTATTAGTTCAATTTAATGGTGAAAATTATGGTATGCAGTGGGGCTCAGAAACTGTTTAACTAATACATGAAAGAATTCGAAGATGAGGGTCTCTGCTTGTTTTAAGAATACATATGTTTCTGTTTTGACTTAAATAATTTGACTGACATTATGGCACTCTGAATTTTCAAGGTACGTGTAAGAGGTAACATTGAAAATAACTCTAAAGCACAGAGTGATGCAATATGTTATACCACATAAAAGATAAGAGGAGAGGATTTGTCCTTTCCTGTTTGAAATAATTAACCTTTGTTTTCTATGGGTTTCCTATTTTAATATGTTATCTTGAAAATTGGTGTGTGATACTCTATAAATGACAGAAAAGATAATGGGATAGGGCAGCTTTTAGGATTGCTAAAAAGTCTAAAGCCTTGCTTCAAATTAAGAACTGCACTTAGTGTTAAATTAAAGATATGCCGTTCTCCACACATAAAATGTATTTTAAAAATATATTTCTGAGCAGAGCAAACAGATAAGCAGTGACCTTCTGAGGACCTGTCCAATAGTTGCCTACGAGCAGGGAAAATTAGTGTCATATTTCCACCTCAAGTTTCACCTTTTCCTTTCTAATTACATAAACACAGTCCTTGGAATTTTTCTTTAAAAGACCTATGGCCTCTTTCTATATGTATGCCATTTTTCTTGCTTTCCCATGAATTCATTCCAATTATTTTGGGGGGAAAAATATGTGTGGACCTTTCTTAAAACGCAGTGCCCAGAACTGGCCACACTGCTTAAAACTGGCCACAGTTCAAAGCTTGAGACCACATCGCTACTGGCAGAAGAGCATACCTACAGTTTATGCCTTAGATATTCCCTTGGTGTTTTATACCATCTAGAAGGACACTTTTTCTGTATTACCATTTCATTTATATACATGTATTGGTCATATATTGGTATTATAGCTCCAGATACAGTACTTCTGCTTGTTCCATAATTACACGTTTTGCATAACAGCATTTGTTTTCCCCAAGGCATGGCATTTTCACTTTACTTTCTAGGAACTCAGTACTACTGATTGCAGGGTAATCCTTCAGTTTCTCAAACTCAGCTTGAGTTATGAAGTTGATGACACTTCACAGTTCAGTGTCACCTCGGAATTTAACCTGTGTGCTTTGTCATCCCACTAGTTAATGGTTTGAAGTATTGATTAGGCTCTTGCACAGGACCCCATTTGAAATGTCCTAAAATTGGAGCAATGCTCAACAAATGACTATTTTAATCACCACTGACTTCAGGATGATTTCACATCAATTGTTTTTCCCTAGGTCACTGAAAATACCAAATTCATGTAGTGTCTCACATTTCCCTTTCTGTGCACTAGGGCAGCTATCCCACCAAAGGAAGAAGTTAGGCATGTTGATGTGACTTACCCTGGCAAATCCACATTGACTGCTTCTTATCACTCCATGATCTCTATGGTTTATACCAACAGCTGAATCATTTATTTCATGACATTTCTGATCAATTGTCCTTACTTAGGACAAGCTTCATGCTTCCCTTCTGCGTGCCCTGGGATTTCACCATGCCTTCTCTAATTGCCAGTTCTTGGGGAAGTGTTTTGGCCAATTCTAAGGTAAGCAAGGGGCTGTCTTGGTGAACGCACACCCTCTCAAAGCACCTGTCCACCATCACTGTGGTGATGCAGAAACCAGAGAGGGATACTTTCATCAAGTTCCCTTTGGTGGTACAAAGGCTGAGGGGATGTTTAAGTTCCAAAGTGAATAAAGCCACATAGATTGACTTCAGTGGAAACTGAACAGGTAACCATGGTAACAGGAAAACAGAAGCAGAAATTATCACACTGACAAACACTACATAGCCAGGCTCCCCAGCTTTTTTGTTGTTGTTGTTGTTGTTTTATTTTGTTCTGACACTAGGTTTAGTATGAAAGGTTCTCCCCTGTGATATCATAGTTAGAAATCTACACAGAGATACACCTCTATCAGTTTATTAGTACAGCATTATAAATGCCACTCTGAAGTCTGTTTTCAGAGATCTCCACTCACATTCTGTTTTGTCTGTCATGTGTCTAATATTTGCTCTCCTGTGCTTATGGCTTTGTTACTTTACAGGTGAAACTTTCCAGCTAAGGCATGTCTCCCTCAAATTGTTGGCTCGTTCTCATAAAGTTTCCCCCTCTCCTTATGCAATAACGAGTGCTTCTGCATTCAAAAGTAATTATGAATTCTATCATTTTAGGGGGGTAAAAGAGATCCTGAAAATAAATTCGTTAGCTGTGAGCTGCCTCTTTTTTTTTTTTTTTTTTTTAATTAATAGTGCTCCAGATTGCTTGAGGCAGACAAGAAAGGAAGGGAATAGAAATGTCTCTACCAAGGGATTCTCTAGTAGTTATCCCTAGAGACAATTCTGAGTGTGCTTTACAATCAACCAATCTAAAGAAATAAATTAATACAATAGCAATTGTTTGTAGTAAGAATAATTTGTCCTTCCCACGTCTTCAGACAGAGGAAAAAAAATGATTCTTCAAATGTCCTTTAAAAACAAAAGAGCAAATAACTAGATTCAGTCCAAGGCAGGTAATCATCCCCACTAGATCACAAATTATTTTATGCATCCCACTAAAATTTGCTCTGACTTTGCATTAAAAATAGGTCTCTGCATCTTACTGAAGGAAGATGTCTTAACATAAAATACACCATTTGTGTTCATGCCAAAAGAAAGTAATATACAGTTCTTTCCTGATTTATAGGGTTTTGTTTTGAAATTAGCAATTCTAACACCAATTGTAGTCATAGTGAAGGCATTGAAATTTTCTCCTTAAGCAGAGAAAACCAGGACTCCTCAATAGCAGGTCTCACATCCCAGAAGATTGCATCAAAGCATGGGTAGATTCAATCAGTAATAAAGACAGCTGCCTTTATAGGAGTTTTTATCTCAGGAACCTTTGCAACATGACCCCAGATTTGAACTTCCAGTCCTGTAGCCTCCTGAGAAACAACAAATCTCAAAGCAAGCCAAGCACACTTTTGGATTTTATACTTTGAACAATTCTTTTTCATACAAAATGAGATTATCATTACCTAGAAGAAACCTGGATAGTTTTAAAACAGGGATTTTTATAAGCATCCTTTGGTTAGCTACAAGATACAAACACATAAAAGGAATTCTCCCTCCATTAGTTGTCAGAGAACACAAGTAGATTTGTTATGCAGACTCCCATCCCAGCTATTGAATTTGCTTCCTCTTGCTAATAAGTAAAAAAAATAAAACAAAACAAAACAAAAAAGATCTTTTTCCATATGGTCCCTTGGTTATTTCACCATCTGTGTGGCAGCTGCAGCAATGATGAACTTCACATAAAAATGTATCTTTCTTCAATATAGCTTTACCAAGAAAATTTTCTTAAAGTCTTGGCGTTTGACTTTGATTGGAATTGCAGTGATTAAGCAGGGAATTTAAACTCAGTTGGATTATTAGAAGTTACAAATCAAGAGTACATGAAATAAGGTCATTTATCTTTTTTGACTGTAGCACCAAAATGCTATGCTATGCCACAAGACATTGAACATAAGGACTCCTGTAAAGCCAAAAGAGATTGAGCTTTATACGTCTTTTGAACCAAGATATATTATTTAGTAAAGTAATTTAGCATGAGACAAGTTCTAAATCTTTAGTATGTCTAATCAATACAAATAAATATTGATTTATATATCTGTGAGTGAAAAGGTGAAATTTGACCAATTAAAGTAATAATGTGTCAAAACAGATCTTCCAAAAATATTCAAATGTGAAGCACTTTTGTTTGTAATCTTTGCTGAATTGCCTCAGAACACCTTCTGCAAAGAAAAACTTACATATTCTTTAGTTTAAATTTCTAAAGCAACTTTTCAAATGGGATGGCTGAATTTTGTTTCGAATTAAACACTGACTTCAAAATCAAATCTGACTAGTAATTCTTTGAAGAGCAGGCAACTATGATCTGTGGTGGTTTTACCCAGCTGAGCAGCCGGACTCCACTACAAC
>VXAL01016791.1:251529-264162 GCA_013399475.1 Chauna torquata
GGGAGCAACAGCAGGAGAGATATAAATCCCCCAATTCAACACCTGCATTCACGATCATAGTGCATCTCACAGTTAGGAGAGATCATTTCAGGGAGTAGCTGTAAGCAAACTGTCAAAGCTTAGTAAAATCCAACCACATTTACCAGGTTGACAGCAAACATTTAACCCTCAGGGTGACACAGTAAAACAACTGCAAGGAATTAAAAAAAAAAAAAAGAATTCTTTCTCTTCTGCCCCCAGAATTTTTATTCTGAAAAAAGGAGTGCTTTGCTATCCCAAAAACATCAACTTAAAGCCAATTAAAAAAAAAAAAAAGTCTCTAAGGAGACAAAATTATGTGCAGAGTTGGGTATTTTCCTTTGTGAGCCTTGTCACGAAAAGAATCTAGATTCAAGAATAGAAAACTCTTTGGAGGCTTTCATTTATATTGATGATTGATGTTTGAAAAAGCAATAAACATCAAAATACTGTGTTTAAGATTTCCTGAAAAAAATCCACTCAGATCAAAATAATATATTTGATCAAATTGATCAAGTTGATTCAAAAAATAATGTTTTCTTTATTTAACTAAGACAGATGAAGTGTGCCATGCCAAATTTAAGATACAAGGGAACTTTAAAGTATAGAACAGAAATGATTAGAAAAGCCAGGCTTTCTGTGGTTCTTCAGATGGCCTTTGGGTAATGAGATGTCTCACTTTTTCTGTGTTCTACATTCTAGACCTCCTTTCTTCAAAAAACTGCCCACTTTTCCAGAATTAGTATTTCAATGTAAAAAATAATAGTAATAATAAATAAATGTTCTGCTGCTTCTTTGAAAGTATTAAAGGCCTGAATAAACCTTTTATTTAACCCAGAATAAATACGTTTCAATGCCAATTGTTCCAAGAGTTGCCAGGAAAAAAATATATATTTTGCTTACTATACAGCAGGAGAGTTCAAGCACTTGAAAACTGCACCTTAACATGGACATTAATGGACAATCTGAATTTTAAATGTCATCACCAGCCTGTCTGCAGTGTCTGGGAATACGAAACATAGATCAAGCCAGATCTTCAGGTCATTTAAGGACACAGTCCATCATCCTTGGTCTTACTGACTGGTAACATAATCAACACAATCAAGAACTCATGGAGCATTTATAAGGCAATTTCTCTGATGGCCATCCAGAAGCTGAATGAAAACAACCTTTTTTCTACTTGCTGTATTCCTGTCTCTGTTACAGAGTCTATGTTGTAGTCACTTACATTTTATCACTACACCAAGGCATTTCTTTAGATTAGAATTTTCCCCTCCCATTCTCAAGTAACATTATCCACAGGATGTAAACTGTGCCTCCTGAAAATGAGCAATGCAACATACAATCTCAGACTATCCTAGGATGGAAGAGACCTCTGGAGGTAACCCGGTCCAATCACCTGCCCAGAGCACAACCAGCTTCAAAGTTAGACCCACCTTGGTTTCCTCTGCTCCAGCTAAGGTGTTTGGCTCCATCTGCCTGAGCACGAAAGTTTCAGCATTCTCCTCATGTTAAAAGGCTATGAGCTCTCTCTGACCCTAATAAAGCACTCTTTCAGGCTAATATGTGCAAACAAAATATCTGTTTCAAACTGAAACAAATTTAAACACAATTAGCAGGTTTTCCAGACATGCAAGAAAGAGAAATAAATCCATTTCCACAAGCATAGACATAACCCACATCCTGGATTCTGGGATGCTTTGGAAACAGTTGAGAGGTTTATAATCAACCGTGTTTCTGTCAGCATAACACTCATTTATTTACAATGTGAATTAACTGCCACATTGTAATAAACTTGTTTGCTCTCAGAAATATACTGCATTGTTCATTGGGAGTAAACTGTAATGTTGCTTCATGAATTAATTATATGTATTTAAATTTTATGTATTTAAATTTTATATGTGGGATTTAAGGTAATTTTATATATTTTTTCCCATTATCTGTACTTTTTAACAGAAGCATGAGCTAACGTATTCCAGTTGGAGATCTGGGTATCTATTTTTCATAGAGCAGTTAAATTTGCAGCATACTATAAAATTTTTTCTCTTGTACAGTAGCTGTCTGTTGCATGTTGCAAAGTTACATTAACTCAGTTAAGATCATTGATTTATATTCAAAGAATGAAAAGATTACAGTTCACATTGTAAAATGAAGTAAAAAACATACAGATAAACATAGTGAACATTTCTCTTTTGGGACACAGTGATTTATGCAGTTATATTTAGCAAGAGCATTACAAAGGAAGCACTATATTTCTGTTGAGAGTGGATAACATGGGAATGTATAGCGTGAAACAGGAGTATATGCAGCAGTCAAGGGTTTCATTAGATGCCATGTCCTCACATTTCCATCTCACCTTCTGTTTTTCATCCATGATCATTTCATTTACTTCATAAACACTTCATCTCATGAAAATGTATATGTTTGCTTTTCAAATTATTTTACTAGATAATTCCAGGTTCCGTGGTTCAATCAGTTCTGTAAGCAAGTGACTATTTACCTGAAACAAGATGCCAGTCCTCTCACACCATCCATAAGTAGTTCGTACATTGACAAAGATACTCAGTAGAAACTCTGCTGAAAGCAAGTCCAGACATGGTTTAACTCCCCATCTAACTCCACAGTTTGCCAAATGGCAAATTCTCTAAATATCTGCCAGATAGGAGCTCCACAATTTGATCTCATACACGGAAAAACAGGTGTACTAGTTTTGGCTGGGATAGAGTTAATTATCTTCATAGTGGCTGGTATGGTGCTATGTTTTGGATTTGTGATGAGAAACAGTATTGATAACAGTGATGCACTCATTTCTGCAGAGCAGTGCTTGCACTAAGTCAAGGAGTTTTCTACTTCTCATACTGCTTTGCCAGCAAGGAATCTGGGGACGCACAAGAAGCTGAGAGTAGACGCAGCCAGGACGGCCAACCCCAGCTGACCAAAGGGATATCCCATACCATATGATGTTATGCTGAGCAATAAAACTGGGGGAAAGAAGGAGGAAGAGGGGGATGTTTGGAGTGGTGATGTTTGTCTTGCCAAGTAACCTGCACAATGTGATGGACCCTGCATTCTTGGAAATGGCTGAACATCTGCTTGCTGATTGGAAGTAGTGAATGAATTCCTTGTTTTGCTTTGCTTCCATGCACAGCTTTGCCTTACCTATTAGTCTTTATCTCAACCCATGAGTTCTCTCATTTTTACCTTTCTCATTCTCTCCTCCATCCCACCGAGGGTGAGTGAGCAAGCAGCTGCCTACTGGGGTTAACCCACAACAACGAGCCAGCATCAAAGACCTAAACCTCACATTCTTACAGTCCATTCATTCCTCTAAACTGCTTACATCCTGCTATACATTTAAGCCAGAAATATTTTTCAATGTTACCACCTGTTGTACGTACATAGTATTACTTTCTGTGTCTCTTGTGCTTCCCCTTAACCATTAGGAATATGTCTCCTTTACTCTCGCAGAACGGTGCAGTGGTAGATGCTATTTGCATTTTAAATTTAAAAGATTTGATGCAACAAAGTGCTGCAAACATATTTGAAACTAAATTAGGCTTTTATTTGTCCTGTATACTATTTTGTTAGATTATTGACTTAGATGGTTCTGTTTGTTTGTTTGTTTGTTTTTAATATATATTCTTCAGCTCTTTTTCTTACTTAATTATTACTTTGTCACAATAACATAGGTTTGTGTGAAATTATCTAAGAAAAAATTCTGAAAATCTATTATCACATAAAATATTGATTTTGAGGTCTGATCCGTTCCCTGGTTTGTCCTGTAAGAGGACACCACAGTCAATTGTGTCAGACCAACAGCAAGGTGCATAATCACACAGCAACATTCATTGTCCCATGTTGTTTTGGAAATCAAAATTATACACAGGTTCAGAAATGGATTTGACAAAGTCAGGGAAGTCCAAGTCATGGAGGAAGTGTTTATTAACACCCAGTAAATTTAGCAGCAAGCCTCAAGTTTCTCTGGAGGCCTTATAATGGTAAAATATGATCTCAAGGTCCACAAAGGAAGAGATTTTGGAAGACAACATTTTTTCGGGTTCTACCTTGAATAGCTACAATAGGAGAAAATAACTGTCTATAATCGCAAAGCTAGAGGTCATTCAATTGAACAGAATCATCAAGGCTGTGAAAATGGCTTAAGGAGAGAGAGCTTCTCATAAGTGTAGGGAAGATACATGAATGGAGATTTGATGGAGTCACTGATTTACAAACAGAAGTGAGGCCTCCAGAACTGACTTCCACATGAACTCAAGATGCAGAAACCTCTGCCTGAGCATCCTTTTCTGTCTTCTTATGCTGCACATATTGAGCGCCATATGTCTGGTTTTCAGCACTGGACTCATTTTCCAAAAAGGGAAAAGTCCAAGCTCTGGGACTCAAGTCTTGAGTGTCTGAGAGTTTTACTTGTAAATGCAAGACACATTACTGCACCTCCTGGACTTCAAGGAGGCTGAGCTGTCCAAGTAGACATAGACCCAAACTCTTTGAACCCATCTTTGCACTATCCATTTATATCAGCAACACTGACTATAATGTTCTTCAGTTACAGTATTTGCTGTTTTGCTAAAATCAGGCTGCAGTGAATACTCTTTAAAATTAGTTGGGTCACTGAAACAGCCACTGGGCTGTTTAGGCACTGTTAGTAGCCACAGCTACTGTGACAAACTTTTAGTGCAAATCATCAGCCTGGTCTACTCTTCTGCTTTTTCTGGCAGTGTTTTAATACTTTTAACAAGATTGCTTCTACAGAAACATTAATGATTTGTAGTTTGCTAACTCATATCTAAAATCTTATGCTTTCAACTATGGGGATGAAATTTATTTGCTTTACCAGGGTCTAGGCCTACATAGATTATACTGGTGTCAAAAAAATCTTTATTTTTAAGAAGCTTATGGTTATTCAGTGGCATGGGTTTGATAATAATATTTGTGTGTGTGTGTGTTTTAAATTAGTAGAATAGATAAAGAAGGTATAAAAGAATTAAAAGACTACTTCAAGGGTTACATGAAATGCCTTCTCAGACTTACCAGTTTACAGTAAAATACTGCATTATTGGTCAAAGTTCCGAGTTATTCCACATCCTTCAATTATGACGGTGTTTTTACCATATTCTTTAAATGAATCAACACTGTTCAGCAACTTGAATACATCATCTGAAGAACAGCAGGATACACAGATCAAATTCTGCTCAGGCACAACAGCTATTCTGAAGTTTAGCTAAATCTTTATTGAACAATTCCCTCCGCCACAGTAAATCCTGTGAACACCCTGTCAGCTTATACCCATGGAAACTGAAGACTTAGTATATTGATTGCAGTAGAAATATTCTAATCCTACTTCAGGAGAAGTGCCAGGGCACAGCAAGGACCTATTGCTCCCAGGGGCAGATGAGCTGAGAGCCGAGGTGACCCCAGCACAGGCCATATCCTCAGCCACAGGCACTGTCCTGCAGCTCCCAAACATGGTGGACAGAGCCAGGGCCAGGAACAGGCTCCTTCAGCAGCCCCAGACCTGGTAAGTGGTGAACCAGGTCCAAGGTCCAGTCAGTGTGTCCAGTCAGGAGCAACAGCAGATGGTGCTGCAATGTAGGTCCAAGGCATCCATCCAGGTCTAAGGGGTCCATCCAAGAGAGAAAACCAAACAAAGATACACCTAAAACCTCAGACAAGGACCTGGGGCTTCAATGGAGCCTGTGTATCCATGAGCAGATGTGTGGCTGGAGACCCCATGTAAGGCTGGCCAGGAAAATTAAGGTTTATTCATGCTATCAGATAATAAGGGAATTATTTGGCCCGAAATAACAACTTTCAGGTGATCAGAAGACATTTCTGGTTATAATATCCTGAAGGAGAAAATTTTCATGATATTCCTAGGGCACATAGATAAACATGAATACAAAGTATGAAATACTAAATATGCAGTGGTATTACAAAGAGAAACTTAAATAAACATGCACTTAGAAGCTAGAAGTCATTTAATTTATTTTTATCTATTAATTTTTAAATATCAGTAACATCATTGTTAACTTGCACTTTCGATATTATATATAGAAACATATTGCCCTTATTACCAGCCAAAATGCTTTTTTTATGGGTCCTTTGACTTGCTTTTAAGTGCTAAGTGTTTAAGTATTATGTCTTTCCATGCCAGATCTTCTGTCTTCGTTCTTATTCTTAACTTCTACAAGCTTCATTGCCACTAACAAGCCATATGAGGTAAGTAAAAATAAATAAATCAGTAAAAACTTCCACAAGGATACAAGAAATATTCAAGTAGCCATCATTGGACCCTGAAGTAACAATAAGAAGAAGAAAAGCTTCTGCTGAGGTTTTCCACCTAAAGCTATCTGAACTTCAGCTGAGGGAATTTGGTGTTACTTGTCACTCTCTCAAAGGATTTTAAATTCCATGTAAATGCATATAAGGCCTTTTTAATATGATCACCAAGCTGTAAAAGGTCTAAATCATTATATTTTGTGCTACTGGAAATGCAAGCTGTGGTACTTTCTCATCTCATGTCCTGATATTTCCAAGTTACCCTTTTTAAACAGTAGGAAAGAGGAAGAGACTAAAATGAAATCTTTCTGCAATAGTTTCATACAATAAATTATTTGTTTGTTTGTTTCCAGGCCTCCTTCTGGCAGCCTGGCAAATATGGACCTCTTTAATGGGAACATATCAGATATAGTACAAGACCTTCCAAAATCAAGAATATCCCAAAGATCTAAATAAGTGGGGAGTGTCAAACTTAGTTAATTTTTTAGATGTAGGGAATTCTAATTAATCTGCAACATCAGAGGCTTGATTCATCCCTCCCTTATTGTGTAGAAATTCATTATGGAAGTAAAACCAATTTTGGTGGGATTTCTTATGGCATAACACAAGAAACTGCACAAATATAGGGGTACAGTCTGTCTGGTCTTTGGATAAATCTGAATTTGTCCAGAAATTACAAAAAAAAAAAAAAAAAGGTTGAACCCATCCCCCGACTCTTCCCCCCAGACTAAACTTACTTTAAGGTAGCTATGCAAGTTTCAAGTAATAGTGACAGGAAAATGATATGTACTGAAGATTTTGAAAGAAAGTATCCTATGCATTTTTCCACAAGCAGAACTTTCCTTTTTCTCTCATTAAATGAAGGTGAGGTTTGGGGTTCTAAAACTATGCAGAAAATATTAATTCCATTTATCAAATGCGATTTCAGAATTCGGCTTTGTTTCAGACTGGAATAAAACATTCAAAAAGCTGAAATTCTCTGGCTATACCTGGAGAGTATTAAGGTTAGTGAGTTTCAGAACTCTATGTCTATGTATCATCACAACTGCTTTCATCAACTAAATTTGTGATCTCATAACAAATAATACAGGAATAGTTTAACAAAAACTTTAAAAACTTTACAAAGTCAGAAGGCTGCCATTAAGTACATGGCTTTAATTATCCCTAGTCTTGAATTCCCTCCTGATTGAATCCAAATCCTTTCAAGACCTTTCACAAGATCAGTGTATGAATAAATAGTCTGGCATGACCAGATTTTCCTCTTTACTCTTTCAAATAATATTTGCATGACACTGGCTTTCTTCCAGAGTTCTCCGGTTTTCATAATGCTCAGATATGTTTCAGAATCAATATTTATGGTACAGAGAACTTCTTTTCCAATTCTAATAGTACCATTATGTACAAATTTGCTGACATTGGAGATTTCAAAACATATTACTTTAATAATCGCTGTTTTATATCATCAGTTACTGATGTGCTGGCATATAATTAATGCAGTAAAATATCAATATATCACCTTTACTGCTAAATATATCATTCTGTTGCTTTCTGAAGAGAACAGAGTTTCCAATAGAGAAAATAAATATGCATTTTTAAAATGGCTGTGTCTTCCAGAACATAGGTAACGAGGCTGATATTTCAGGTGTTCCTGACATATGCAAGAACTAAAAGTGTTTTCTTCTAGCTGTATCTTTTCCCAGTGATATCTTTTAAAAACTGCCTGTTGCTTTGCTGTACTCATTGCTAAAATTTTCTGTATTTTTATAATTTCTTGGACCTTTTAAAAATTTCTCTATTAATTTCTCCCTATAAATGAATCAGGAGGCTTTTAGTCAAAGAAAGGGCATAAGAGCTGTTGTAATTAACTATCCAGTAATGAACAGCGGTTTTTGTTTGTGTTTGTCAATGTAATTCATCCAAATAACCTATATTTTCTCTATTACATAATTTCTCTTTCTCTTTGAACCTGTGGGTGGATTAGATTTTTGGACATCCAACCCTTGCAGAGACTGAATACCTTTTGAGAGTAGTCTATGCCCACTCTTTTCTGATGCCAAGATATAAACCCCCATATTGTTGGAGGGAATTTGGACCGGAATGCTTTTGAACGAACTTTAGCAAAGAGGCTATGTTTGGCAGATTTGACAGCCTCTCTGCAGCTTCCCATCTGCTTCCTTCCAGGAGCTTTGCAATGCGCCCAGCAGATAAAGCCTAGACCAGAAAGCAGCCCCAGGTCTGCTCCCAGAGCTGGGCTCTTTCTGAAGCCAGCTTCAAATCAGCTTGAAGTAGCCTGTGAAAACCTTTCCAGCACACTCATTAAACTTGAAACCAAAATCTGTGAATCTCTTCACAGGGGGCTGAACTAGTTCTTATCCCCAAGTCTTCTGAGACTTACTTTTCTTTTCATAACTTATGAAAATAGATTAATTTCAAAGTGAGATGACTAATAACCACAGCTGGTCAAAAGGTCGCCTGAGGAAATGTCCCATTTGTATTGGCTATATAAGCTATCTGGCAGTACAGACAGCTACTTCACAGCTAACAGACTGTTTTCTATTCCAGCATGAGAAATGACGAACCCCACTTTTTGATCAGATGTTCTCTGAGTCAGATTCTTTCAGCTTTCTTCTTCCTCCTGGAATAATAAATAAAAAATATCTATCATAACACACTGCTTAGAAAAGACATTATTTTTAATCTGAAAAGGCATTTTTTTTCACTTTCTAACTTTCTTGCTGTCCTGTGCAGATAAAAGTTGCCATATGAATGCAAATTTCATTCATATATTCAATCGTTTATCCAGCTCCAGCCTCTGATAAATATGATAAGACTCGTCTCAGGGACAGAAGAGAGGCTGACTGATTCCATTTCTGATTTAATGGTTACTAAGAGCTTCATGCAAAATTCTGCAGAAGCAAGCCCTTCCATAAAAAAGAAACACACCACTGTCATATTCAATTATGTTTTAACACTAGGTAATGATTTTTTTTATTGTGGTATATTAAGTAAAATCAGTTTTTCATAAAATATCTTTTATGAATACCCAGATATATTTGTTTTTACATCTGTGGTGGGATTTAGTCACAAAGAGGTCCTTGTTTCCATGTCTTAGAGCCATATAGTAATGATTTTATTTTTTTTTTCATTCGAAAAGCCATTGCTGTGTTTCATTGTGGTATACATTGGTCAGTTTTCTTTTTAGTATTAGGTTTTTGACATAAAGCATTACAGGGATGTTCCTTATATCATTTGGAAAATTTCTTAAATGTATCTATCTAGTCAAATCCTTTTACTCCTATTTTCATTCTGGCTTTCAAATGTTTACCTTACTGAGCCTGTAAATAAGACAAAGACATCCTGATATATGGATGATTACAGGACATTAAGCACTGTACTGACACAGTGTTTTTTTTGGAGGTAGTAAGGTATGACTGGAGACTATGAAAACTCCTTATCCACATTTAAGCAGAAGCACAGCACTGTTATAGCACTTTTTTTCATGAGAATAGCCACCAGCTGAAACCAGCATTTCAGTTTCCAATGAGAAAAGCAAGAAAGAAACCTCTTCAGATCGATTTGAAGTCAGACACCCAAGAGAGCATCATTTTCTTAAAGCACTTGTGTCTTAATAAGTTGTGAGGTTTCTGTGCTGATCACTGGGTGAACAATAGCTTGGGGATTTGCAGAGTATTTCAGTGTCTCCATCTCAGGTTTTAGGACTCCTATTTTTATCTTTTCTGCAGTGCCAGTCTGCAATTTTTTTGTTAATCAGGATTTTGAGCTACAGCACACTATGAAGCTGTTGATTTTATCCAGAACATCAGAAGAGGTTTGAGTATGTGTTTTCTACAGAAGCTGCAAAAACTACCATGCAGGCTGTTCAGAAATCTCAGAAAAAAAATCAGAATTTTGTTTGTTTCTTGGTTGTTTTTTGTTGTTGTTGTTGTTGTTACACAGGGAAATTACACATATATAGTCTTTCAAATAAGTCTTTCAAACAATGGTGTAAATGCAGTTGTATCTTACCACCTGCCTTCTCACTGCCTAAAGTACACTGTGCAGGACTAGCTTCTTCAAATATTCCCTTCTCTATATATTCACCAGGTTCCTTCAGCAATTCTTCTTTCTTTAAGAAAAAGATCTTGTTTTCTGATTTTGATGTTTTGGTGCCCAGATATCTCACATAGACATGGTTTTGTAGGTAGCAGTTTTGTAGTCATAGAAAGGAGGCATATCTCAAGTCACTTTTTTAAAACTTAAGAGTCTTTTAAATTACCTCTTAGCATAATCATGTGGTCAAGATTTCAATAACCATTTGGAGTTTCAGAAAGTTTTACAAAGAAGCTTCTTTTCTGTTGCAGCCTCTACAGCTGATATTTGGAGGAAGATGCAGCAGCGTCTTCTCTGTCTGATTTGCACTCTTTGGCCTTAGGAGATCCTATTCTGTCTTCATGGACTGTGCAATCTCAAGTCCAAAATCCTCAAGCTAAAGTGCAAAAAGACTTCAACCTCCAGTTCAGTTCACTAGTCTTTTTCACTAGACAGGCTACTGACATTGCAAGTCCACTGGAAATGATTTATCCCAAAAATTTCTATATCAAACTCTCTTCAAATCTTCGCATAAAGCTGTGTACTTTTTTCTGTGGTTCAGTAATGAGTATTGCATCTCCAAACCATATGTTTTTTATTATATGGTGATGATTGTTGTAAAGTTTTCTATGATATCTTGCTGTCCATTTGATGTTTATAAAACACTGTTATTATACCAGCATACATACTAACACTGAAGCAAAATATCAATATCACTGATTTCAGTGGAAGTTAATTGTTTAAGTGCTTCTAAAAAGTTCCTATATAGCTGATCTCAAGCCACGAACAACCTCTTACAAAGAAGCTGCCTTTAAATTCTAAGGACAATAAGAAATAAGAGTATCCAGAAAAAAATGTCCATTTATAGTAGTCCCCACCGGCAAGATTAATAGTATTGAAAATTTATTGGCAACTTTTTATTTGAGAGAGAAAGATTTTAAAAAATCTTTGCATACAGCTGTATCTTTTTTTTTTTTTTTCTGCCCACCCCAGTTAACTCAAGCAAGTCAGGAACATCATCTGGCCCTAAAAAGCAGCTGAGCTGCTAGAATTCCTTCTGGCCTGAGCCTAGCCTGTGGCTGCACTCCCCAAATAATTTCTGAGTTGTGTGGCAGTAGTGCCAGGAAATGCCTGAAGAAAAGTTTTTTGGCTCTGACACTTTGGAATGTTTACTTTAGTATGGTTGTCCTGAAAGTGTCATAGTCTCATACCACTCCTGACACACACCCCATAACAAAAGCTTAGCCGCAGAACAGACCACTCCTTTGTTTAAGGATGCAATCATGGCATCACCAGAAACAGGTAGGGGTAACCTGGCTCCACCTAAAAGACATCTGTCTTCCCTGTATTGTGGAGTAGCTACAGAAACAAGGAAAATACACTTCTGTCTGCATCTCACCTTGCAATATATGCTAAAATGCAGGAGGATAGAACAGAGGACAAGACACAGTGATGTGGTAAAATGAATACATTAGGAATGACATACGTCAAGAGTACTTATGTCATAAAACATATGGATGGTATATATCAAACGTAGGGACTACAGCCAGAAATCTGGTGCATGAAGTTCATGACCTGAGACTGGGGTCACTGGCCTCCAGTTCTGGTCCTCGTCTCTCATCTATGGCATCCTCTACACTGACAGCAAGCCAGCCAGCTCTGGAATAGCAGAGGAAGGGAGAAAGCAGTCCTCCCAGACAGTACAGTCATTTCCACCTTCCCTCACTGGTTGCAGAATCTACCCACATGCCTCATCTGATGAGTGAAAGGCAGGTTCTGTATTTTACCTGGGTTTTACCTGGGTGGAGAGTTTAGGTAACCTACACAAAGCTAGCAAACATGCTGGAGAGGGATGAAAAAGGAAGACCCAAGCTCCTCCATTCACAACCTCCCATGACAAGGGCAGCAGAAAAAGTAGCTAGGGACTAAGTCTGCCTTGCCACACTGCAAGACCTTTCCCTCAGACATATGATGATGGCAAGTACTGTTGGTAAGCAGAATGTGTAGGAACATGACTGACTGTATTGGGTTTACGTGGTAAAGGTTTGGTGGCAGGTGGGCCACAGGGGTGGCTTCTGTGAGAAGATTCCAGAAGCTGCCCCATGTCAGATCAGAGCCAGCTCCAGCTGGCTCCAAAAGGGACCCGCTGCTGGCCAGACCTGAACCAATGAGCGATGTTGTTTGCGCCTCTGTGAGAGCAGATTTAAGAAAGGGAAAAAACTGCTGTGC
>VXAL01016791.1:271579-298093 GCA_013399475.1 Chauna torquata
TGAAAAACTGGTTTAAAAAAAAAAAAAAAAAAAAAAAAAAAAAGAGGCTAATTTGATTTCCATTGTACATTACCAGTTACGCTAATAGCCTGGTATCTTCAAAAGGAAACCACGTTGTTTCATATGGTTGTATATAAGTGTAATGCATAAAAATTTTGACTTAATATTTTTTCCAATCATAATTTGCTTCAAGATGTAATTATTATATGAAATTAATGTATCAAAGGAGTTTTGTTAAGGCATAATTTGTGTGAAGTGCCTTTAAGTCTGAAATCTAAAACATACAAAGGAGCTACCTGAAATACATCGAAAGAGGCTGCATTTATTTCTTGTTTTATTTGCATGCTTTGTGTTGTAGCCTCAAATAATTGATTACAATTTACCTCTTTGTGTTTATGGAATCACAGAATCATAGAATTACTTAGTTGGAAAAGACCCATGAGATCATCAAGTCCAACCATCACCTAACACTACCAAGTCAACCACTAAACTTTATCTACCTCTCTTTATATGATTATAATCTCTGCTTCATTAAGGTCAGTGTGTTTTGTCCATAATATTCAGTTATATTCTTTGCAATGATTCCTCCTCTTAGGACAGTCTGACCTTCAGTGACTGAGAAACAAGATAAAAATGGACTGATTCATATGCTGCTAAACTCCACATAAAAATTCCTATACAAGAATAAACATGATGGGAAGCTAAGTAGAACTTAAGTCTTTGTGAAAATTCAGAAGAAACCCATGGGCATTCCCACTGGCCTTGGCAGGAACAAGGTTCAGTACTAGAAACTATTTCTATAGCACCAAAACCAAGAGGTAGGATCATGTATCTCCACTTCAGATTCAGAGTCTCTCACTTGCTGCCCAGGTTCCTAACCGCTCCTTGCAGGTGTCCAAGTCCCATTGTGAGATTGAAGCAGGCAATCAGACAAAATTTAGATATCTTATTCACTCCTTCAAGAATTTTCTTTATCATAATCCTCACTGAACAACAACAACAGCAAAGATATTATTCAAGGCCAAATGGTATGAGAAGGCGGAAAGTCAAATAGCAAACAGAAGGCAAAACAAGGGGATGTCATTAATGATGACTAAGAAAAGCTGTTCTCCTTCTTCGTCTTTTTATTGTTTAGTGAGAGTTGAAGGAATGTTTTCAAGTGAGAAAGAACTGGATAAAGCTTTTCTGCATTACTTTTGACAAACCTCAAGAAACACCATTCGCTTCCCTCCATCCACTGTTAGGTAGTTACATAATCAGTGCACACTTCTACCAACACAAGGAGTGCTATCTCTGCCTCTTTTTCCTGTTGCAGGCTTGTTGAGGTCTGAATGAAGCAGTTGAAGTAGTTGGGAAGAGGATTAAACAATCAAAATATTAGACTGAGGCATGCATGTCCTGCCTCTGCAGTGCTCTCAGTCAAGAAATGTGGTGTTCAGGGGAATCACCCACTGAAATGTTTATGTCTGTTAAAATGACCAGAGGATACAAAAGACTGCTCAAAGCCCTGAACTCACTGAAGGCAAGCAGGCATTTGGGGGATGGCTGTGGGGCTGTTTCTGAAGATCCCTGCCCTGCCCCTAGAAGAAAACTTTGCAGGGAGAGTCCATGGCCTTTCCATTGCCAGAGTCATCTCAGGGCTTCACTCTGTCCATGTTCTACAGCAGTGATCAGAGAGGAGAATGAAAATTGCCATTGGTATTACTCAGTGCTAGTGCACTCCCCCACTTCTACCCTCCTCCTTGGCACACCCAGGTTTCTTATAAACAAATCAAGCTGGCAGAAATGTCAGCAAGAATTATTGTGCCTGTTTTGTGTGAAATGGATCTGCATGCCTGCTTGCAAACCACTCAAATCAAGGCTTAGGAGTTTCACAGATCTGTGCTAGTGATCATCCTAATGTGCCATGGCTTTTGTATTATATTAAAAAAAGAGTGCAAATTACAAGGTTACAGGGAATATGGAAAATGGTCAATTATTAGTGTAAGGAACTGCTGTGTGAGAGCTGAAGGCAACAGCCTGACTCATACTGTAACCTAAGTGAAAACTTAGCTGAAAGCTAGGGAAGTTGCATGCTGTAACTGTTTTCAGGGATTTCAGTCTTTAGACCTCATTTATGTTTGCACACAAATTAGCTGATTCTAAAGTGCACAAGGATTCAGGCAAGAAGTTCTGCTGTCTGCTGACACCCCCATGGCACAGTGTCTTGTAAGTTCAAACTCCAAGGAAAGCATTAAGAACCGAAACATTAAAGAGCTCAGCATGGCTATTTTTTGCCTGAATATTAGTGTCAGTGAAATGAGAATGAAATAGTTCCACTACATAAACTCCAGTCCTGCTGGCTGATTTAGTGTCTCCACCAATTCCACTTTTGGACAGGAAGTTGTCCTTTGAAATTGCCTCAACTTCTCCAAGGTGTTTATATTGGAAAAAGGGAAATTTTTCAAAGTTTTGGAATCCATCTGGCATCTGGCATGGTCAATAAAAATAACCTTTAAAAGAACTGATGTAACATATTTTTCCTTGGTTCCTCACTTGACTGGACTAGGAAGATCAATGGATAAACTCTTGTGAGATGAAGCAAGAAAAAAAGATTCTTGATTATATTTCACAATTTCAACCCTTTTGCACTACATCCTTAAAAAGGACAGCTCTGTTATTTCATGTTGGCTTAGAATGGGTCTTTCTGGTCATCTACAGCAAACACAAAGCTTACGAGTACAAATCATAACAACTCACTGGCAAGATATTTCCAGCTATGGCAAAATAAGGTAATTTTATTTGGCAGAATCATTTTGTATCCCTTGAAGGTGAGAACCAAATAGACTTAGTATGAGCAATGTTCTTAAGTAGCACTATCCAATTATATACAAGGAAAAACAAACAAACAAACAAACGAAAAAACTGGCACCAAACCCCAAAGCAATTATTTTGTTTTGGTGTTGATCCACTGTATTTTAATAAGAGTCTTTACAATTACATGATAACCCTTCATGGTTAGCAGCAAATGTTGTTGGCTTAATTATATAAAATTTAGTTCACCTCTCCAGAACTGCCCACACCTCTTGAGATAAAGACCTGCAGCATGATAAAGCATGCATGACAATTACGAATGGGTAAGTAACCCATTTGCCAGCAGAGCTGGTAGTATTTGTCCTGCAAAGAATACATTCTACCTGAGGAGTTCTTAAGCTGCATATGTTAATTGTGTTATTAATGAGTACACAACCCCATGCAGAACCACAAGCTGTGGGGTGCAGTCCAAGCCAGGCACAGATTCAAATGGGGTGGAGTGGAGTGACTAAAGGGGCTAGACCTGTCTCCCTCTTCCCGTTTCTCTATAGTAATGTCAGCAACTGATGCAGCTTCTTTCACAGAATCACAGAACCACAGCGCAGCTGAGGTCGAAAGGGTCCTCTGGAGGTGTCCTGGTCAAACCCCCTGCTCAAGCAGGGACACCCAGAGCAGGTTGCCCAGGACCATGTCGAGGTGGCTTTTGAAGCTCTCCAAGGAGGGAGACTGCAACCTCTCTGGGCAGCCTCTGCCAGTGCTCAGCCACCAGCACAGTAAAGAAGTGCTTCCTCATGTTTAGATGGAACCTCCTGTGGTTGTGCCCATTGCCGCTTATTCTGATACTGGGCACTACTGAAGAGAGCTAGGTTCTGTCTTCATTGCACACTCCTTACAGGTGTTCATATACATTGATGTTATCCCCCCTCCCTGAGCCTCCTCTTCTCCAGGCTGAACAGTCTCAACAGTCCAGCTCCTTCACATGTCGGGTCTGGCTGATGGAGTCTGTCTTGTGGACAACAGTATACATGTGGCAGCCCGGCTCTGTGCCAGCTGGTGGCTCATGACTGCAACTATCATGAAGCAAAGCCAGAGCTGAAGAGCCCTCCTGAGTGGCTGCAGGTGTTAGCTCTGGCTCAGTGCGGTGGCAGCTATCATTGCACAACCCCTCTCAGAAGGATCTTGAGCCACCTCTGCTGTCCCCTGAAGAGGGGACTCTGAGCAGACAGGCCACACAGCACTGGACCTCAAAAGGAGTGGAGTGGAGTGGAGCCCGTGATTTTTAAAAATCCAACCAGTTTCAAGACAAATCTCGAACCCTGGCATCTGTGTCCCACAGGTCTGGCAATAGAGCAAATGTGTAGTTCGTAGCCCATTTTCTCAGTTTTCTCCTGCAATCCCCTCTTACCTTTTCACCCAGCTAGCAGAGAAATGTATTATTGCTTTTCCTCCTGAGAAAAGATGCTGTGTAGCTAAGAAGCGCGTGCTGTGAAAGCATGTCTAAGTAATTTGCTTTCAAACACCAATTTGCTCTTTAAATCTTCTTCCAAATGTGGTTATATGAAACACATCTACTATCCAGTGGCATTTGCCTGTAACCTTTTATTTCCATGATTACTTGATAATAACAGAAACAAGTGCTGCTGATCAATTTGCCACAAGCCCAAACTAGTCTTTCATTTAGAGACAGAAAATCCAATGCAATTGACTCCCTTTTACCTAATTTCACTTCTTTTTCGCTTACTTCCCCACTAAAATCTGGAATGCTAATTGTCACTGCAGTAACTTTTGAGTTTGTGATAGATATCTGTTTCATTGGCTCATAGCTCCCATTTCTCAGCCTTAGGAACTGCTTTGTCCAATTGTTTTCCATCCTGGTAAAAACAATAATTTCAATCATTTGAATGAAAAGGGCAATACCGTACGTATAATTGCACCCTGCAGCTCAGACACCAGTTTTGTTCAGCAATGGAGACCTGTGCTTCAGTATGTAGTAAAATGGTTAAATCTTCGCATACTGGAAGAACTCTCTGCAGCCATTTTAGCTACAGAACTGTCTAGTGTTTTAGGAGGAAAGTGATCTGCCAAGGAATAGATTCTCTCTTCTATTTAATACTATGATCCAGCATAGATTATTTCAAGCTTGTTTGTAATGAAGCACAGAAATAAAACAAATTATTTGGGATCTTTTCACACAGTTGCAATGCTCTTGAGTTGCAGCACTCTTGTTATGTCCAAGGTCTTTTTCCTTTTTTTTTTTTTTAATAACAAATTTTAGATCTTTCTGGAAACATCTGGATGTATTCTGGCACTTGAAGTGTTTTTCAGTCCCTGAGGGATCCAAGTACAGGTCTCCATCTCATCTCAGATATACAAAAGACCTCATGCTATTCTCTCTTATCCTTCCACCTGTAGTAATTTCTTTAAGTCTTTATTAGCCAAAAGTTATGGAAATGTTTTCCTGTGAGAAAATAATGCATCTTACAATACAAGGCATCTTACCATGCCTTATTTCTACATTAACAAAGTAGATTTTTTTATGTTTTCCTCTTAGCACAGACAGCTATGAATTTGCTCCAGTTTTCAAAGTTGCAGGAGTCATAAACGTGCTCTTAAACTGCCTCAGCAGTGAGTAAAATGTGATAGCTTAAGGTCAGTCTTACAAGTTCAATTCACAAGCTCAATTTCTTACTAGTAAAAATTCAGAAACTGAAGAAAAGGGTCTCTTTCATACATTTGGGTGGCTATATATTTTTCTCTTGAATTTATTATTTACTGAGGTGACAGTTTGTTCCCAAACTCCCTTCCCTTACCTTGAACACACATGTTCCTGCCCAGCCTCTCTTTGCAAGTGTTCTTCACGGAAGGATTCGACAAGCTAGGATTAGATATAAGAGAAGTCATTCAAAGATGACAGGCATCATAATATCTATCTATCTATCTATCTATCTATCTATCTATCTATCTATCTATCTATCTGTGTCAGTAATGCCCTCAATAGCTCTGCCTATGCATCTGTGACTTTCCTAAACAGTTTAGTTGTGCTTTAAAATTAAAGTGTCTTCATAGCAACTTTGAGGCATCCAAGAAAAGAGAAGGAAGGTATTCTGCAGAAAACATGGAGTGGATTTAAACTATGTTGTACTGTAAGACAAATTGCTCAGACCTTCTTGGTGAGTGTGGACATGTATTCTAAGCTTGTAATGGCCCAATATCCACCTCAGAAAAATGATTCTGTAGGAGGCCACCATCACTTCTGGCTTTGGTAAACTAGTAGGGAGCAGCAAGATCACCAGGGCAACATCCTCCTGGCAACGCACAGCCTTGCAGCAGCCGAGTGAGGAGAGGAGAGCTGGGTCTGCGCAGTTGACTCGGGTCTGCTGAGAGCCCAGACAACCAGGCAAGTCTGCGGGGATGAGGCAGGTCCCAGCTCAAGCTGGAAAGCCAAGTCACAGGGTCAAGGTCAGGGAGGTACCAGAGTGGACGTAGGCATACCTGCATTGTAGCTTAGGCAAACACCAAGTGCAGGAGCCTGAGTGTAGCAGCAGATCCTGAGCAAAGGCATGGTAGACATCTGCTGAGCTTCTCAAGGCCTGACAGCTTTGGTATGAAAGCTGGCCCTGAGCCCAGGAGGCCATACCCTGCAGAACAGAGGAAATGCTCCTAGGGCCTTGACAGTGACTGCTTATGAAGGCTAGGAAAGCATATATGCAGCTAGTTAAATGTTATGAGGGTCAGGGGAGAGATTTCAATGTTTTGTACCTTCAAAATGAATGTGTGCCACCACCTGCCTGCTGGTGATGGGCCGTGCTGACAGTTCAGAAATATCATAGTGCCATCTGCTTTTGGAGGCCACATTTGTTCTTCCATTATCACGTTTTGCAAGCCTAAACATGCAATTTGTTCTGGAAGTCTATGTTTTGTTCTACATGTGAAAAAGACAACTAATAATATAAAAAGTGGCAGGTGCTTCTAAATGAAACACGACATCTTCAATAAAATCATTATAATACAAAATATATTTCTCCCTGTGATGACTACTAGACTGTGAACAGCTCTCCTAAATGGAAAAGACAGAACCTAAGGCTATAGCTACCTCGAAGGGCAGTTTTGTTTCATGGCATCTTCTAATAGTCCACTACAACCCCTTTGCAGCCCACATTCCCAGGGTTTCTTCCTCCACAGAAAGCAGCACACTGTGAGCAGGCTGTTATCCTTCAGAGGAGCCAAGAGTTCTTTCCAGCTCCTAATTTCTTGCTTTGCCTTGAGGTGTAATACTGAATAACTCATGTTCTTTTTATCCAGAAGAGAAAACATTATTAACTTCTGGAGTCACTTGAGGATCTTCAGTTGGAATTTGTCTTATAATCACACCAGATGATTGAAAAAACACTTTCAGGAGACACACTCTATATATGTAAAATATTGGCAATCAAACAGGAGTAGCATATACATTCATGTATAATAGCAGTACATCTCTTCCACATCTAATTTTGTAATCATTCGTGAAATTTCATGCTCATGTAATCCTTCACATATTTGCTGCAGGCCCTGCTTTTATGCTTTCCTGACCTGATCTGATTTTTTTGGTGACTTTATTCCCTCTGAACTAAAATGAAAAAGGTGTTGGTTTTTTTTTTTTTTTTTTTTTTTTTTGTAGTTTTTGCCCAGATCAAAATGAAAAGCTTTTCTTCTCTCACAAGCTTTGTTGTTGTTGTTGTTGTTCATTGTCATCAATGTGATCTATTTCCCACAAAGAGATCTATTTCCTTCAAAGAGATTCCAGAAACTTTATAGTCTACATATGATCTGTTATTATGTTCTTCTCTTCTCTGTCCTCCTCAGGGGGACACAGAGGCTTGACACAACTCCCATACAGTTCAAAAGGATTTTGAATTGGATTTCAGAACTGGAAGAACACAGTTAAATGTTTGTTTTTCAGATATGTAAAGCTAATTCAGGCATAAACATCTTTATATCCAGAGATATATAAAAACCTTGGGATTAACTCTGGTTCTAATTTAAACACAGTCAGGGAATACATCAACATAAGACATTATCCGTAGCCTGTGAAAGCACCTGGAAGCATGGCAGGAAAGATATACACTGTCCCTGTGGTGGTCAGGAAGGGGCTGATGGGTCACTGGGAATACTCAGGGAGCAGGGCATGGCCAGGGGGCCAGAGGATGTCTTCCACACAGCTGCTGACTTTTACCTGTTTAAATAAATGTGAGGGATCATATAGGACACACAAGCTAGGAAAGGACAGTCCAGGATCTGGAAATGAAGCAGGACTGAGAAAAGGTCTGGAAAAAACACATGAGGAACAATGCACATCCTCTGTGAGAAGAGTTAGGCATTCAGAAAGCACCACTGGATTTTGGTGTCCATAACCCAACCTCAGCTTCCAATAAGAGCAAGCCATAATTAAGCAGCTCTAGAAGGTATGTGTGGCATCTCTAATGTATGGCCTCACTTCTGCCAGTAGCAGTCCCTGCATCTGACTATCACAGCCTGCTCTCACTCTCCAGTATGTCTCTTGTTGCTCCCTTCCTGTTGCTTCCATAAAAGTCTCCTTGTCTCCTTTTCCCCCTTTTTGCCTCTGCTTTTGCATACAAAGAAGAAGATAGAGATTATCGGAGAGGCAATTTGTACCCATAAAAATACAATTTCATGAGCTGCCTGACGTGCTTCCAGCCACAGAAACATCTAGAGATGAAGTGGAGGAAGGGGCTCCTGCAGGATGGGCAAGGAATGGCTGTGCCAGGGGAGTTTGGGCAGCATTTCTCAGTGTGCAGGAGTTTCTACGCCTGACCTCCATGATAAAACAGTAACAAAGACAGAGCTTCTTCCCTCCACACTGTTTCTCCCTCTTCTCATCCTTCTCCCGCTTCCCCTACAGATAGGGAAAAAAAACAACAACAACAGAAATTATGGCCAGAGCAGCAGTGTACCTCAGTGAGTGCTCAATAGGTCAGACTGCCTTGGGAACAAGAGCCAGAAGTACCTACAGGTGGACAATGGCAATACAGAGGAACAGACAACCAAAAAAATACAGCTGGAGAAACAAACTTGACACAGTGGGAAAGCCCCAGATGAAGAAAATGCTTTGTCTCTTCATACAAATACAAGAAAAAAACACCCTTTCTGAACTAGTAGTAGCAGTGCAAGCATAGGGTGGAAGAAAAAAGTAACATGGCACAAACATTTTTATAGGAAAAGGAAAGAATTTGGAGAATACTGGAATCACAGGACCAGTCAGCTAAACTTCTCATATTCATATGGCTGCCTTGATGCTCTTTGTATACCACAGAATAGTATTTGCTGCATTTTTTTTCTCTGAGTTACTGTAATTGAGCATATCAGGGTAATAATATCTTACTGAATAAAACAAAAGGAGACATTAGGATAGGGTGTCCTTTGACAAAATCCATGTGCTATTAGCACTAGAGTCACAGGAAGAAGAAGAAAAAAAAAGCATAAATTATTCAAGCTGAAAAAAACTGTGTAACACTTAAGGTTGTTTTGCAGAACTATCATGGAAAAAGAAAAAGGAAAAGGAAAAGGAAAAGAAAAAGAAAAAGAAAAAGAAAAAGAAAAAGAAAAAGAAAAAGAAAAAGAAAAAGAAAAAGAAAAAGAAAAAGAAAAAGAAAAAGAAAGAAAAAGAAAAAGAAAAAGAAAAAGAAAAAGAAAAAAAGTCCCTGAACATTATATAGCTACATTACACACTTACTTTGCACTGCTAGAAAGGGACATTTCCATTAGCTGGCACACAGCCTGTGGTCCAACAGCTCTAGAAACGTGTTGAAGCAACTTCAGGGTTTCCATTCTCCATTTTATGATGATCATTTCCAACCACAGGAGTAAAAATATTTCTGTATTCCACCTGCTTTTCTTTCTGTGATGTGGGTATTGCTTCTTCTTTAGGTAGGTTACAAGTGGGCTGTGCTGCCCTGAACAATGTGTTTGATGGTAAATGTTCAAAACAGGGGTGAACAATGGGGTTTTTGAAAGGGGGGTTTTGTTCAGAACACCTGCGTCTTCCTTTGTTAGCAGTGATCAGGAAGGACAGTGACAGAAACAGGAGGGCATTTAACTATGAGCGTTTGGGAAAGATGAGCTTTAAACAGGCAAATGGCAAAAAGTGTTGCTTGCTATCAGTTAGAAGTGTTTAAAAATAAGCCTACGGAGCCCGCAAAAGAAGGTGTTCTTTGATTAATACTAATAATTTATCTGAACAATGAATGATGTAGACTTTTAACATAAGAAAGTGTCTCAGCTAGTACCTTTTCTGTTTTATCTCTTTGTTAGTTTATTGTTTTTTTCACTTGGAATTTATATTACAGCATATGAAGACAAGCACAAACATCACGACTTTCAAAATTACTCTGGTGTCACATAAAAATGACACTCATCTTCTGTCTCTTCCTTCTAAAACACAATTATTTCCTCCTTCTGATAGTCCATTGGATTTTTATACTTAACTGTTGGCTTCTATGCTGCTGTGACTTCTCCATTGGTCACAGAGATCTAAATACGTCTCCCTTTCAAAAGAAATCTTTCAGAATCAAGAGAAGAAATATTCATTTGGAATTATGGGGAATCCATTAGCACTCAAAACTATCATTTTCTGTAGAAGAGAGAGGACTGAACCCCAGAAAAGAAAGCACTGAACTCCACCTGGGCTGTAGGATAGGTTGAAAGCAGATGCAAGTCTCATTTCCCAGCTGTGCGTCCCTAAGTCTCAAAAACACTTGTGCTTCTATTGCCTTGTGTTGATTTTGACCAAAACTGCATCCTGCAGCAAGGAAAGTTCTGCCACCAAAGGTCCCATTAGAACTACCATTTTTTTTAAACAGGTTCCACTTCAACGAGGACAATACCTTTTCCAGTGGAATGCAAAAAATCATCAGAAAATTCCCTGACTGAATTCAGTCGCTATACAAAGCTTTTGGGAACTTCTCCTTTCCTGACATCTCCCTGTGCTGCTATACAATATGAAGTTTCTTCAGCATTACTGTGTGGTGTTTTGAAGTTTTCCATGAGAGAATTGAACCCTTTCAATTCTAACAGAAAAAAAAAACACAGTTCACTGCTGGTATGGCTGGCACCACTAAGTTTCTTACCGTGCCTTTCCACTTTACCTCTGCCAGCTTCTCAGCCACCTTTGAACACATGTACTTTGTCTTTCTGACCCTTTCTATAATGAAGGATAAATCAGTGATTTCTGTTTCTGCCTTTTCTCCTCTCCTCTCATGGCTGCATCATGCCTCCACATCCCTCTTGAAGGGCATCACAAACACCAAAATTATCTTTACTATTAGTCAGTCTATAAATCTCTCCACTGGCTCGGTCTTGGAAGCTACCAGTGATTCAAGTTTTCCTTCTTACTTTCCAAATGGTTTAAGAACTCCTTCTTCCACTGTGCAGCTGCCAAAACTATTTATTTTCCTCTGATGAGCATGTGAATGAGATCTGCATAACTGGTAATTTAGTGTAAATCAAGTCTTAGAGCATGACTAATCTGTGTGCCAGGGGCATGGCTTTTGGAAACATGGTGATGGGGATTCGGAGTTCCTGCTGTAAGGGTATGTAGAAGGAGAGTGTCTGCTTCTTTAAGGTACCTGGTCAAGGGCCTTTCCCAATAATAATAAGAAAGGAAGACAATGCTGGGAACTAACTCTGGTCTGTCACACTCATTTATGAGAGCATGTGAGAATGTAGGAATGTTTATTCCTGCAGGGTTATCTGATTGAAGACTTCTAAGCTGGGAGACAA
Organism: Chauna torquata; assembly: GCA_013399475.1. Lineage (NCBI taxonomy): Eukaryota > Metazoa > Chordata > Aves > Anseriformes > Anhimidae > Chauna > Chauna torquata. The sequence continues at coordinate 283,148 of VXAL01016791.1, forward strand.
TGACCAGATACACACCTCCCAGTCTGACTAATTGGTGGGCTGACGAGCTACCGGCACAGCTTCCAGGAAGATCAACCTGGACTTTGCAGCTGATCAGATTGTGAACTAGGGAGACCTAGGCTGGCAGGGTTCAGGAGACTGTAGAGCTCTGCAAACCCGTGTGGGTGTGCAGGGGAAGGGGGAGCAGGAGGAACAAAGAGGAAGGATAGATAGGTTAGGATATAAATGAGTAAAATGGGGCTGGTCAGTACAATTGTCTGGCTGAGCCCTGCACCTGATCACCACAGTCTGTCCTGTCTTCTTATATTTCCTTATTAAATCTTTTCTTAACTTGTTGTCTGGAACTTGCATGTTTGGACTCTCTCTCCCATTCGTATGTGTGCTGCAAAACTACATGCCAGTTCCTGGAGAGACCTGAATGTGAGTGACTGAACCTCAGTGCCAGCTACTAGAGTTAGGTTGGGGAAGGACACTGCAGCCTGTGGTGCCGGCTACTGGAGCGAGTGCGGGGGTCTCAGTGCCAGTTGCTGGTGGGACCTGTGTGTGTGCAACTGGAAGTGGTGCCAGTTACTGGTGTCAGGCTGAGGATGTAGGCCTGTGGATTGTGATGCCAGCTACTAGAGCAAGTGGGGTCCTAGCATGGAATCATAGAATTATAGAATCTTTTAGATTGGAAAAGACCCATAAGATCATCAAGTCCAACCATCACCTAACACTACTAAGTCCACCACTAAGCCATGTTCAATGTGGAAGTGTGCCACATATGCACATCTCTTAAATACCACCAGGGATGAAGACTCCACCACTTCCCTGGGCATCCTGTTCCAATGCCTAACCACCCCTTCTGCAAAGAAATTCTCATCAGTAGCTGGAGGGGCCATAGNGGGGTCTCAGTGCCAGTTGCTGGTGGGACCTGTGTGTGTGCAACTGGAATTGGTGCCAGTTACTGGTGTCAGGCTGAGGATGTAGGCCTGTGGATTGTGATGCCAGCTACTAGAGCAAGTGGGGTCCTAGCATGGAATCATAGAATTATAGAATCTTTTAGATTGGAAAAGACCCATAAGATCATCAAGTCCAACCATCACCTAACACTACTAAGTCCACCACTAAACCATGTTCAATGTGGAAGTGTGCCACATATGCACATCTCTTAAATACCACCAGGGATGAAGACTCCACCACTTCCCTGGGCATCCTGTTCCAATGCCTAACCACCCCTTCTGCAAAGAAATTCTCATCAGTAGAGGGAGGGGCCATAGCTCTCTGGATCTAGGAAGGGTCCAGACTTTGTGCCCAGAGTGCCAGCTACTGGGGAACTGGAGTGAGAGAATAAGGTGCAAGCTACTGCAGTTAGACCAGGGGTGTAAGCCCATGGACTGTGGTGTCAGCTGCTGGAATGAGTGGGGGGTCTCTATGCCAGCTACTGGAGTGAGTCAGGAGGAGGGGGTCTTCTACTCCCAGACACTGGGGCGGGGGAGATGTGTGCTCCCAAACCACCTACTAGAGGCATGGGGGGACTCGCGTGAGTGAGGCAATTGCAGGCCTCCACAGTGGAGGCTGGAGTGGGGCCACAGGTCACAGCCTGTGTGCCTGGTGCCAGCTGCTGTGGGGTGTCTGTATCTTTCCCAATCTGGTGTACATGGGGTGTGCATGTGCATTCACTAGCAAACTTCGAGCTGGTCTAGCTGGCAAGTAGCAGGGTCCTCAGGTCTGGGCCAGGGTATCAGGCAGGCAGGGAGTCTGTGCTGGCACACCCAAGAGGACTTGTGAATGTAGTGTGCATGAGGGACAACTGTGTGAGTGCTGTGTGTTTTCAGTGAACTTCAAGCTGGACTAGCTGGTGAGTAGATGACCTGTGAAGTAGGTAAGGTGCCCAGGCTCTGAGCAGGGGTGCTGGATGGACAAGGGGACTGTGCCAGTACTCGAATGATCCCTCAATGTGTGCGCTTATGAACCTAGAGAGTGCTGTGTGTGTGCCTGCACTAATGAACTTCTGTCTCTACCAGCTAGAGAGGAGGAAGGGGTCTCAGCTGTCTGTATCTATGTTTTACATGAGTCCTGTGTGTAAGTGCTGTTGAAGGCAGCCCCTGGCTGGGGCAGCCTGTGTGGTCAGTCATGTCTGTGTCCTGTCTGTGTGTGTGTCTGTGTGTCTCTGGGATACGTGCTCGGCTTTGCTACTCGTTGAACCTGCAAAGGGAAAAGCAGCAGCCGCGTCCCCCAGCCTGGGCAGAGACCCCCGGACCCAGGCACCAGGCTGGGTCCCAGAGGCTGGGCAGGATCTGTCCTGGGCTGGACTGGCTGCAGGAGGCAGCCGCGCTCTTTACTTCACCCAACACCACCTGCCATGCACATCTGCTCCTCAAAGGATCTCTTCTGCACTCCCATCTCTGGTCTATCCTGTTGGCAGCAGGAAAGCAGAAATCCTGAAGGACACCCAGGTTTCCATGGGGCAACAGTCACCTTAGTCCCTCATCCTTAGAACAGCAAATTTCAGTTTTGGCTACACTTCTGAAACACTTGCACCTGGTTCTGGCTTTTTCTCCTGCTTCATGGCACAAACAAAGCAAAATATAAATTAAAAGCAGAGATGACTCAAATATTTGGACAAAGCATATTTTGACTACTAAAAAAAATGAGAATTCTAATACTGAATTAATAAGCTGGTAGGGCTATTACTCTCCCAGTGCACACTAGTACAAATAGAATGTACTTGGACTAAGAGCTAAACTTGATCATTTTTATTGTCACAATTCCTTCCCTCCCAGTATGAAGTTCTCTAATTACAGCCAGCGGTTTCTTTCTAGGTAAGTGAATGCTGTTGTTTGATGTCAAGCTAAATCCAATTTAGATCACACAGTTACCAGGCAAAGCTTTTTCTCTTCATCACAACTTCTTATCCACTTTCAGCAGCTGAAGTGAGCAAAACATTTGAAAATCACTGGAGGTCAACAGGGTTAGTATGGCTGGTATGAGCTGTGTCAACACACTGGCAGACCTTGTTGAGACTTGTTCAAACATATAAGGTCAAATAATTCAAGGAGGCAAATCAAAATGCAAGTCAACATGAAGAAGAATGAAAATTTCTCCTTCTGCTGCATCCAAATAATTGCATTACAATAAGCCTATTAACATGTCATACAAATAAATATAATGGTTCATATTTGTTTTATGCAGGCTTTGTCTCTCTATGACTTCTTATTTGACAGAGTCCCTTATCTATTTGATCTTAGCACACAAAAAAATTATCCAATCTGAGTTCACTTTTACCCTATTCTGATATTTCAGATTTGGCTGATACGTAGTGCAAAACTGGTAATGGCCTCACCACCAGTCTTGGCAGATTCTGGCTTAAAAGCCTGAAATCATACATTAAGTGTGTCTTGGTAACTCACTGGTCCTAAGCAAGTCTTTTCTGAGAAGCTGTTGTGTCAGACAAAATTAATCCTTCATGGGACAGAAATGGATGCAAGATGAGGAAGATTGCCTGCAGTCTGTGGAAAGGCCACCTTTGATCCATGACAATACTGTTTGATACCTTTAATAGTGAAAGATTTAAGGATTCCTTGACTCATCCAAGCCAACGGAAAACAGAAAAATAACAGAGCACATAGGAATGTAGCTATATGTTTTCAGAGCATTAGCCTAGTATCAGGTTAGGGTTACTTTATAATCCTTTTATTTTTTACTTAATTATTGTGGTCCTTTTTCCTTTTTGAAAAGTGGCTTCAAACTTTTTCCAGCAAAAGGATAATTATTATGTTTTGAAATATTTCAACTAATGCCCAGAGAAACATTCTCAAGAAGAAGAAGGAGTCCAGCCTACAGTTGCCAGGTCAGCCAAGATGCTACAACTCTGCTTATGCATCTGGTGTTACTCAATAAATACCTACTACAAACAAAACAGCAAAAGAAACTGTATATAGTTATAACCAGAAATCATTAAAAAGCTTTTTTTTTTTTTTCCCTTGAAGAAGAAAAAAAGCATATTAGCTGCAATGTGGTGGTTTGTAGAGTAATTGCTTTAGGTCCTTTTAGCAAGCCTGTCAGAGTTTAAGAAGCATTTGTACAACACTCTCGCACATATGGTCTGATTTTTGGGTGGTCCTGTGTGGAGCCAGGAGTTGGACTCAATGATCCTTATGGGTCCCTTCCAACTCAGGATATTCTACGATTTTATGATTTACTGAAGCAATGAGGAGATATTTGAGAGTGGACACAGGGTCAGTAGCAATAATAGCAGTAACAGCTTCCTTCTCTGTCACGGTTATTTGGCTAAGTTAAAAAGGTTAAAAGGACAGTCTAGTCATCCACAGAAACATTTAACACCTTGGTGTAACTGTCTTTATCTAGTGGGATAACACTGAAATATCCTCTTAATATCTGTTGTAAGCTAAATTGTGGCAGAAGGACTGACTTTATTTTAAAAATCAAACAATGAGATATCTTTATTTGGTGGCAGATTTTTGATTTTTCAGTCTGGAAGGAAAAATACTTCGGGAATGAGATGGGACAATAACAGGAACGTATGTACATTGCACATGGAATGGCCATGCAATCTGAAAGGGTCAAAGACCTGCCACCATGAAGCTGATGTAAAAACTACGGGCTGAACACAAAGACCAAAATTTATTTGTGATCCCTTCCTCACCTCCTCACCCCCTGACTTCCACTGCACAATTTATATTTCCATTCATCTCTTCCAGTTCTCCATTTTGGCTCATATGGGCAACCTATTGATCAGCTGTATCTGATGCCTCAAGACCTGATCCTGGACAGAGTGAGCTGTGTGCCCTCATGTACTCTTTTCAATGCTGTGCCGTTCTCTTTTTTGATGCTTCAGGGTGGTAATAAATAAAATTTCTATTTGGTGTCTGCCAACTACAGAAAAGCAGTTAGAAGGTCCAAGAAGATTCCTACCTAGCTTCAGACTCACTTTTCTTATTTATAAACAAAAATACCTTACAGTTGAAGGGATATAAGAGTGAACAGGTTTCTCCCAACACTGCACAGATGATTTTCTTTCATTTCACTAACACGTAACAACATGTAGAGAAGTTAGAGATACAGCTAACTTCCTCTTTTGCTTCCCTACTACCTTTTTTGTTGTTGTTGTTGTTCCAGTATTGTTATCTGAGAACCATTGCTACAAAATATTGGTCCTTTATTCCACAGTTTTCAAGTCTAGAATTCAATACATAAATATACACCTATGAGAAAAAAAGTCATACACTAATATTCAGTTCTGCATCATTTTCGAGGATAAGATAGTAGAAAGAAGTGAAACTAAATTCAAATTACATAAACATTTTAACTCAAGAAAGCAAAAAAATTAGTTTTTCTGCAGCAATGTATTTTCCTTTCAGATTTCCAATAACTCAGGACAATGCATATTTAAGGAAGTTAGTGTATTGCTGATTAAGACATTTAGACTTTCTGTAAGCAGTAAATAAGGTATTGGACAACATTTTCAATTAAGGAAGAAGAAAGCTTTTTGTAATACTGACGTCTTGCCAATATTATAAAGATAACGTTCTCTGCCTTTCATTAAATAATATCTGACTTTGAATACAATTTCCTTTGGTTTGAGTATTTCACAAGCCAAGGAATCCATGTAAGACTATGTGTATGCACAGAAAAATTACATTCAGATTATAAAGCAAAGTATTCAGAAGCTGAGAAATATTGTCATCCATGTTCCTATTACTACTATTATGTTAATTTGAGTAAGTTCAAATATAGCATTAATTGCATGATCTCAACCTTATTTTCCTTTGGGCAATGCAGTAGTCTGAAAGATTGTTCCCTAAAAGGAGCATGTCTGTTATAATTAGTTTTTCTACTTTTCCTCAACAATTTTCTTTTGTTTTGTTGCCTGAACATTATTTATATTTAGGAGGAAAACATTCTTTTTTTCTTGCTGGGTTTTTGTAAGTATTTTTTTTCTCAGTAGCACATGGCTGTTCCACAGACATCCTTTTCAAAAGAGGACAAAAGGGACAAAACTCTACAGTACTTTAAATTCACCTAAAAGAGATTCCTAAAACCTCTTTTTCACCCTACTTAGCATTGCATGGTACTTGGCATGTCCAAGGCAAGCATCTTTCTACCTTTAGTTGCATTTCTGAGAGCTTTGCACAGGTTCTCAGTGCAACACCCAGAAAACAAGGCTGGCACAACTGCTAACAACCAACAAAGCATTTTGGAGGCACGCTCAGCCCCACGCAGCCACAGGGGCATGGCAGACACAGCATCCATTTTGCCTGGCCAACACTCTGCCATTTTACACATAAAATTTCTTAGTAGTCCTCTTCCTTCTTATTTGCTGGGGAAAGTGATGAAGGGAAGATGGATTTTACCCTTCTTCCTCACATGAATAATGCCCATGGCATAGATTTACAGCAGCAAATGGCACCAGGGCCCATTGTCTGGACCAGAGGCCAGCTGGCACCACCTACCCATATTCACACTAGTGAATTCTCTCAGACTCCAGCCTTATCCAAACCATGTCCTGGGGGTGATCTCCAGCCTGTGCTAACACTGATCTGTGCCTGGGAACTGCCCAGAGCCATCCCAGTTTGCACAGTGCATAGCCATGCTGCAGACATCATGATCAATCTGCCCAAGTAGACGATAGTGATCCAGTGCCCATTCCCATGCTCTGGCACTGTTCGATGTACATTTGTTCAAGGAAAAAGAAATTCAAGGGCAAAAGACAGCAGTGACACTGCTCCATCCTGCCTCTGTCCTCCAAACACCCTGAAAAGAGCCAGATTTTTAAAAGATTTCCAGAACTGAGCCTGTGGCCAACTTCTGTGGGCACAACAGGATCTGCATAGCTACACACACACAAGCTTGCACACTCCTCAATTTCTGTGAACAGAGAAGTTAGGTTCAAGACTGCATGCATGCCAAACCACAATGCTAAAGTTAGCAAAGGTTTTTGTTCTCATCCTCTAACAATGGGACAGAAATTCTGGGGGGGGGCGGGGGAGGGAGGACAACAATTGCTTTGTCCTTTGTACACAATTACAAAATAAACAGTAAAATTCTGCTTTGAAAACTGTTTCAGAAACTAGCTTTACTGGTGTGACACAATCACCAATTAATGCAGTGATCATAAAAGCATTGTTCATATCTAATAATGTTGAAGGAAGTTGTACTATGCTTGTATACACAGTGATGGCAAGTAGGCAAAACTCACATTATTTTGTAATAACCATTTTGCCTTGTCATGGGTGTCTGGGTGGAATTTACTTCTTGTTTTGATTTTCTTGCTAAATTAGAATTTTGGAGGTTTCAGCTGGATAATCTTGTTATATAAGGATCTTCACCCAAACACTTCACATATCCTCAATGACTTTGTTTACAAGAGTCTTGTGGCTGGAATCAATATCTGACTACATATTTGACTAAATGTGCAGATGCAGGCATCTAATTAACTGTAGTGTTTACCATGCATTTATACAGCCAAATCCTTCTCAGAAAGCTATCAAATGGCAACGCAGGCCTTACTTTGGCACAGAGCACAGCATTGCTCGATATTCTTTAAGGCACAGCTAATCTGTGAAGTACAATCCTCTTGGTTAAGAGCAAAGATTCTCCTACTGAGACTGGCTCATGCCTGCCCTCTCTCTGCTCTGCCCACCTTTTCCCAGACACACCATACATCAGCAGGAAAAATTTGTTGTTGATGAGTAAAAAAGATGTGCTTTTGCCAAGCCAAATGTCTGGTGGGATCAGGATCCCGTGCTTTAAATGTGGCAGGCAGTATTTGCACAGGAAAGGTGGGTGGGCAATGTGCTCCATGGTTCTTTGGCCACCATGCACCACCACGGAGCCTCAGTTCTGCCAGTCAAGACCCAGGAGGCACCTGGGTTAGAGCACTGGAGCAGCACCTTGGGGTGCTATGCAAAGCTCTGGGAAGCCGCAGGAAAGGAGTTGTTCAGCTCTGTGGTCCTTTTCCTTTGCCTCAGACCAGTGCTCAGAACATAAACGTCAAAACACCAGTCCAATCATTTTTGATCATGGGAAATTAGAATTACCCAAAACAATGATCAACAGTAGACCGGCCGGCTCCAATGTCCTGGCAAGCAGAAAACTGGGTAACTGTATTCCAGCTACCTAAATTCTCAAGATACTTTAACTGAATAAAGCTTTGTTATTTTTCATCTTAGCTAGTTGCATGGTATGATGACATAAACACACTTCACTGAAGAAGTGACTATTTTAATTGTGAACAAAATGATTCAAATTCATATAGTGCTGGTTTTGTGCAATTAGCAGAATAAATACGTACACTGTGTACCTTTCTTCCTCTTTGATGAAAGACTCCATATAGGATTGTTATCCAGTATTAAATACACAAGTGATTTTTTGAGATGTCAACAAACCTGAAATATCTGGAGTGTTGCTGGACTGAATAACAATGTCATTTTTGTGATAATGTTGCAGGCATCTTCCTAGAGCTCCTTCACTACCTACATGTATGGTTGATATCCAAGCTAGCCATGCTCCAGGTCCTAAACCATTAAAATTCCTTACCAAAATAAATGACCATAACAAAAGCAAACGGCCAACCTTGTGTTCATCATCTCCTGTATTACTTACACTAGATTATAACTGCTTCATTAAGTGACTGTAATACTGACTCTAGTAATATCTATGCATATGCAAGGTTTTACTTTGAAATAGAAACATCTCCAGGGTTAAAGAAACTCTGATTTTAAAAGGTTGGTAAGTACCTTGCTGTAATTAAAATCAAGTGAACTCACAGCAGTCTCAGAACATGTGTTGTGCTTGGGGTGATCAGATCCCATGACTGAGGACACACACATTTGTCATTTTGAAGAGGAGATTAAAAATTCTGGGAACAGTCACTAGCACTATGATAAAAGGGAACTGTCCAACAGACTGTTCTCTTCTCCCATTGCTTCCCTTAAACCAAATTGCCGAAGAAATAGTACATTTCTTAAAATGCTTGATTACTCTTTTTCTGTCACCTTCACCTAGGAAGAAAATCTTATCTATTTTTTCAGAGGTATGGCTAAAAAAACTCTGAAGAAATATGTGATATAGAAGTGGTCTACTTTTCAGTTTCTCTATTGTTGTGCTCACGCTAGACTCAAGAGGCAGGTGTGGCCAGTGGTTCTTTAATCTGACTTCATCTTCTGCATCTGGAGCAGCTTCTTCAGTGACTTGCCTACTGCCCACTCTTAGAAAGAACAAAAAACATCTAACTTACCTTTCGCTTCCCAATGGCCCCTCATGTGGTATCTGTAAGGCTGACCAGCCCTTTGAGACACTCTGGTTTAAATTCATTTGCCAGGCTACTGCCATGTAGTGAACCTCAGAGACCATGTCCAGATTTGACTTACTGGGACGTATCCTGGTTCCTTACAGGGCTGGGCACCCACTGCTCCTTTGAAGAGGAGAAAGAGGAAAGGAGCTCAGCCATGCCTGGATGTCATGCCAGAGTGGAGCCCCAAGGCAGCCAGGCCACGGGACCTTGGAAGTATTCCTGGATCCCCTAGAGATGTACAGACATCTTCCTTTCTTCCCTACTTACTCCTAACAATGCAGGAATTAGATTTGCATGAAAGTCTCATTTCAGTTGTAAAGCATCTGATCATGAAGTGCAAAAATGCTACAACACTGTGCCAGGTACTATATGTGTGATAACTCACAGGAAAAAGACCTATGTGATTTCCACTCCTCAAGAAGAATGATACAGCCCTTTGAAACTAGCAGCTGTGTAAAATCAGGAAGACCTTAAATGTCAGTGAAATGCAGGGCTTCCTTGTTGTTCTTGACCTTTTAGCTATCTTCCTGCTGTGAAACTTAAATAAAAGACTTCATTAAAAACTACCACAGCTATGTCCTGCAGAAAATTCAGTTACTCTCTCTTGTTCAACAAATAGATCTCACAATCAGCAGCAAAAGAGAAAGTGACTCAATGCAAAAATGGAATGTATACAATACCTAAGGAAAAAAAAAATTTTTGCCTTAGGAGAAAAGCAAATCAATTGACCTACTGAGAAATCAGGATGCTCTGCAGAAAGCAATTGTAGTTCCTTTACTAACAACAGTGAACTATGGAAGAAAGTGTCCATTTAACTACCACTTGTGAAGACATTAGGACAAAAACTGCGTCAATTGATAGATCTCTCCCCTGGGTTTCCATACAGCCCTCTGTGTTCATCAATAACCAGCAGTTAATTGAGAAGTGTATCACTCTGTAATCTAAAAAAGTTTATAACAGTTCCATCAAACCTCTTCTGATGCTATATCTCAGTTGACTTTCTGTGACTGAAGATGTTGCCCTGGCAAAAAGCTGTTTTGGAAAGGACCTAGCACTTACATTATCACAATTGTAATTACATGTTCCTGATATATAAATTGCTAAGACAGTTACCTGTCTTAGCAGACTTACCTGTCTTACAGTTAACTGTACCGACATTACTTACAAATTTGTCAAACTTCTACATTTGTGCCCTTGTGAAGTAAAGCAAATGAGTATGAAAAGAATGAAATAATATGAATTTTTCAGTTCACAGGCACTTTAATGGTAATCTTCCATAGCTTCTTGTCTCAGAAAATGCCTTAACTCATGGCCGTTGCTACAAATGCAGCCTGTCTCCGAGGTGCAAATGTTAAACTACCTGAGTAAAGCTGAATATAATGTCAATTGCGAAGCTTAAAATCAGCAACCACTCAAGAAGCTGTTCTAGCTGAGTTTGTGAAAGGTGCCACAGACATGAATAACATGGTTTGAGTATTCAAGTCTGTTGGGTAGCTTCTTTGTGAAAAGGGAACTGTTCATTCCTATTAATGCATTTTAAGGTATACTAGGGCTGTACTGGGTTGGTTTGTTTTTATTTCAGGACTGACCACAGGAATATATTTTTGACGGGTGACTTCTGAACAAAGTTCAGATAACTGTTACCACATAGCAAGGTCCACCTTAAATAAGCATTTTGCTCTCACTGCTTCCAGTCCAAAATCTAATTTCTCCAATGTTTAGAATATTCTTCTAAAATTCAAAATCCCAGCATGAACTAATTCATAGCTAGCTTATGAATTTGTTATTTCAGCATTGTCCTTTATACTATACATGCTTTTCCAGCTCTTGTTTTTCCTTCCTTTCCTCTTCCTACTCATCTCCACTTGCGCTCCCTGAACTAGGCCCAGAAACAGTAATCACAGCTCTATCTCAGCTTCTGTTTCCCTGGGCCAAAAAAGACAAACTCTTTAAAACTGCTTTTATTAACTGTTCTTTTCTGTTCTTGTTCATTTTGTAAATCTTAGGTGCCTCTGTCTCAGTATTCATTTATTTTTTAATTTGTCAGAGCAGGACAGTACGCCATTCTCCAGGTGAGGTTTCACTCTTTCCTCTCATAACTCATATTAGTACTTTCCAACTCCATTTAAACTGCAAACGTAAACTCCAAATATAAACTCAGTTTACATCCTTTTGGCATGCATTGTACTTTGTCTCTTTCAGGGCCCTCTTGGTGGCACACATTTGACGTATATTTGGCTAATGCATCACAGTTCTTCTCATTCTTGTTCTCTGCTTAGCTTCCATCTTGCAACAGAAGTTATTGCTCATCCCAAAGTATAAGACCTCTAGACAGTACTAGTAAATTGTGTTTATTTTCTCTTACTCTGATACTAAGTGCCATCCAATTCTTCCTGCAAGTGTTTTTGGTTACCATGTATTGAAGATGTCTTCCATATTTGCATCAGTATAGTTCATTAGTGCCTGTTTATTTTAATAGGCTACAGATTGCATTTACTGAAGGCCAGTCTTGGAGTTAGTTAATTTTTACTCTGTTGTTGGATTAAGCTATTCTCAGTTTCCACCTCAAATAATATTTTATATAAAGTGACACAATTACAAGAAAAAAAATCAGGAAAATATCCACCTCTGATAATGGTTAGATTGCTGTCCTATAATATAAGAGACCAGGATTTATATTCATGCTCAGAAGTGAGCAGAGAACTGGGATCTGTGTTTGTCTTTTCCAGTCTATTGGAAGAGAGTCCTTTTCTCCTTCCTTCCAATCCTGTTTCTTTCAGGGAAAAAAAAAGGACCATATGTAAATTTAGTTTCTTTGCATAGAAAAGCTCATCTGCTCTCTCAGTAACTTCTGTCCGTAAATTTCTTCCAAAATTTGTAGTCCAGTAGAAATAGATCAAGATTTTCTCAATGTAAGTTTGTGCAGTGAAATCAAAGACCTGTGCTTCAGATAAATATGTGCTCTTTGTGCCTGTTGAAATAAGTAAATGCAAACCATCCACTAAGAGTGCAAAGCAAAATCTAGCAAGCTCAGAGCATAAAAGGATTAATCCTAACCAATGCCTTGCAAGCTGAGCAACTTCACTTATTAGCAGGGCCAGAAATTTGCATTCTAACTACAAGTCATCTATTTTCAGTCATTATCCCAAGGCATACTGGATGAACATTACAGCCCCTTTCAGTTAATTTCAGTTCATCAGTATTGAGACAAGAGGTCCAAGAGATGATTTAAACAAATGACCTGCTAATATTATTTTATAATAGCCTCTTCTATAAACTCATTAGTTGGAGCAAATAGTGGTACTGCCTTCTGCTATCACTGCACAGGAAGAGGAATCTTCTGACAAGGGCAGTGTGATACAGAGTAATAGTCATGTTGAGTAAGAATTTGACAGCAGGTTGATCAGACTAATGTGCTCTGTCTGTGGAAAGTCCATGATGGCACTGGCTGTAAAAAGATAGTTTTGCATAAATTGGTACATTTGTTTTTTTCCTTTTTTTTTTNAATGATTTTCTACAGATTTGGGGAAATGTTTTGGATTTTTTTTTTCAATATTTTAAATCATCAAATTATTGGCTTTCTGTCCTTCATACAGTAGCTGAATCACTGCTAGTTTGGAAATTGAAGGATTGAACATTGCCAGCTCTTTGCAATCTGTCATTCCCTAACCACAAGGGGTACTTCACATGCCGTCAAAAGAGACCTAACATTTAATCTAATTTTTAGCTGCTTGAATCTCTACAGTTACGCTTTATAATAAACTCTGATACTTGAATTGGTTCTCTTCAGTTGTCATCTATGGTTTTGCCTCTCTTTAATTCTTGGCTGCAGCACAACCTAAAGTATCTACTTACTTTGCAATACTTACTGTAGAGGTTATGCAGAGTTCAGCATTGTGGGAGAAATAATTATGTTCAGTATATATTTGCATTAATGAGAATGAGCTGCTTTGTCATACTCTTGCGTTTAGAGAAAGAAAGAAAATAAGGAAATTATCTGAACATTTATAGATAATTTGCTATCAGAGGACATACTGGGCTGTCCCTGTAAAGAATTTGAAAAGCCAAGTGTTGAGTGAATTAATGTATCCCTGGTATTGTCTCAGGGAACTGGTACTTGCTGTTCTATACATTTATATAAAATAGAAGTATTCAAATGCGTAAGAGATGTTTAAGGTGCAGGTGTTTGAGATAATTTTTGAGGTTATTTGGAAACCTGTAGTTGGGTAATCTGAAACTGTTGTGATTAATGCCCAGCTGGGCCACTGAGTTAATAGTGCCAGTACTCAAGTATTTGCCAGTTGGTGATTTAATGTGGCCCTTCTCCAAATGTGCCATATGTCCCAACCCAAGCAAAACAAGACAGACTTCTCAACACAAGAATATTGTCAATCCAAAACAAAGATGTTCAGATACTCTGTCTTTACAGAATAAAAGAACATGGCAAGAGAAAGAATCTGAGTTGAGAAAGAAGTTCCAAGTAATTTGATAAAGATTAGTTGCAGTTTCCTTCTATGATTAACTCTGCATTCCAAATTAAAAACAAAACAAAAAAAAACAACAAAAAACAAAAACAAAAACAAAAAAAGGCATTCTGTGAAAATTCCTGAAAGTAAAATGGTTTGTTCTTCTCTTGCACCAACATGTGCAGCACTGCTAGCAAAGTGACCAGAAGTAGTTCTCTCCACATTGTTCTGTATCCTGGCCACTGAAAAAATATTGTGAGAGCCAAGAGCCAGGCCCAGAGCAGAAAATGAAGTTCAATAGTACAGCAGATATGTAATGTACTGTGATGATTCCCTACTTCATGGAAAACAAAAGAGAAAACACTGGAATAACCATGGCAATGATCTCATGCACGCCCCAATGACTTAGCAGTCTCATTTCTACAGAATACAAAGCATACAAAAACAACATCAAATCCCACTTCTCTGCTCTCCCATTCCAAATTCAAGAGTAGTAGGCAGGGAGAATCACACAAAGCCATAACTTCTTGTCAGATCCTCTTCTCTTGAATATCAAAAATCTCCTGGTCAGTCTGGGAAATAAAAAGTATGGGTGTTCAATGTACTATCATGCCACAGCAAATAAATACCAGCTTTTCCAATGATTTAACCCTAGATATTTGCGAATATCACCTGCTAAATTATAGCCTGAATCTTGCCTGGTGGAAGTCTTGCAGAAGCTTATCATTGACTTCTCACAGATATCTCATGGCTGTGAAATCAGTAGTTCAGTAACCACCACACAATTGGATCATTTATAATTTGTATATATTTCTGTATCTGTATTTACGTTCTGTAACATATTTCTTCTGAATGCAGCCATTGTGATCTACCACACTACTGCAGATCATTTTGAGACCGTTTTCTCTATGCTTGCCAACCAAAAGAAATTTAAAATAGATACAGAATTCATAATATGAAACTTAAATACAGTTTATTTATCTTTAAGTACATTTAAAAAAAAAAAAATCTTGTTTTGAGATGTATCCAGTCCTTTATTACAGGCTTTTGTCTTTTCTTTCAATATCTATTTTAACTGGTTGTTTCCCAGACTTAACGACTGCACAGAGACTCCTTGCAAAACTTACTATATCTCTCACTGGCTTATTTTGTCAATTGTTAAAGCCAAATCTTCATGGTTTC
>VXAL01016792.1:2675-17231 GCA_013399475.1 Chauna torquata
TTTCCTCTGTTCTGTGATGTGTCACATTCCAGAAAGAGTTAAGCCTTTGTCAAATAGGCAGATACACAGACACTCATATTCCAACTGCACAGGTCACAGCCTTCTTCTAAAATGATGCATTAGGCAACTGATATTATTCTCAGCCTCTTTTTATTTTACAGAGCTGCAGCTACATAACTACTTTGGAATATAACACTAGCTTGATATTTCTCCTGTTTTAGGCTGGGTATAACCTTTAGGTTCCCTAGTGGTGATGATGGTTTTATACACTCTCATTAAGTGCTACTTTTAGAACTATATTTCTGAAGAGCCAGGCTAAAATTTCCTCTGGTCCTGTGGCTGAAGGATCTGTATGTTAAAACGTTCTGGGCCTCTTCTTTTTTTCCTCTATTTGTTTGAGTGACAGCAACACGCTTGGTTTGATGCAGAGATGAGTGGGTAACNCAAAACCAACTGAGATTTAGACTTGAGAAATGGAAGTGGCAGGAGCGATGTCTTTCCCGTAGTTGCACCACGCCACTGTCATTAGATGTAATACGTGTCCTTCAGTAGCAGATGTGATATCTGAGTTTTGAAACTTAGTGTAAGGAAAGGAGTTGAAAAAGTAAAATGTGAGGACCTGCTCTGTGTTTTAGCCAATATCACTCGATTTTCCTGATACCATGTATATAATTTCTGTTCTTGTTGATCGTAAGTACTTTTCAGGATGTTGAGAAGCAGATTTTTTGCATGTGCTTGGTCATATATACAATAGCATGGAGTCCATGTCCTCAGGCCAGCAGTAAGGTTATGTCTGTACTTCGTTGTGGATTAAAGGGTTAAGAATATTGCAACAGACACTCCGAAGACCAGAACAAGTACGTTTTTCCTGAGAGTGTAGACTTGTGAAAGCGGTAGTCAGATTCTTCAGGACAGAACTTTTACCCCAGAAGAGAGAGAGACTGCGAGACTGCGCTCCTGCATATAATGTAAGACATAATAATGCACTATGGTACTTAATTAATGCACTACTGTTTTGGGTAGTGAAGGTGTTAGGTCCTCTACCACAAAACTTGACAAAGTTTACAATACATCGACTAGCATTAATATTATTTTGGGTCAAGTAAGGGAATAACCTCACTCGTTTCCAGATTAGTGCTGTGGTATAGGAGATCAGATTCTGAATCTCTCTTCTTAAGTGCTTAATGTTCTGATCTCTTTGTTTGTTGATACAGCTTTGTCTTTTCATCAGTAAGCACTGATTTTGAGTTCATGTTCAGGTAGTGCTTGAAGCAGTATACGGTTTATTTCCTGTTCCATCTTCTTTTCCTGAAACAGATGAAGATTAATCCAGGGCAGAAGCATTAGCTGGTGGAGAAGGCAAGATGTAATGTAAGGTTATGCTTGTGGAATAGAGTTCCTGTGTTTGCAGACCATGTGTTATGTAGGGCAGAACCATCATTTAATGATGCAATTCAGACTTCAGTTGTCAGCCTATGTGAGGCAGTGGTTGGTGGTTCAACGTTCTTAGCTTTGAACAGGTGCAATAGGGTATCTACTCCTCAACGTGGATGCAGGAGCTCCTGCAAGGGAAAGGGATCAATTAGAGGGAATCCTGCAGGCTGCCATCTGGAGCACCCTTACCTGGGAGGGTTTTCAGTGCTCCTTCTCTCTTAGATTGTCATGACTATGATCAGGATTAAAATAATGAAGGAAAATGTTTGTACTGGTTGTCCAAGATTTCTATCAATAACATTATAGTAATAGAAAAAAATGCAGAAGAAAATACTGTTTATCTGGCACCTCTCGGTGTTGTGTCAGAGAGGGGTAAGTATCTTCTGTTGCCAGTTGAAGGACTGTATACGAAATGGCCTTGCACCAGTTTTAGGATTATCACAGTGTCCAAGGGGCTCCAGCAACATGTGTCAGTGTAGGAGTGAATGACAGATGTACCAAACGCTTAAATTCATGATGCTGTCCTTGGCTGTCTTGTCCTACAAGTCTTCCACAACGCAGTAACAGAGAACTTTTCTTCTGCCATTTTAGCAGTCTGTGATCTTCAGGGACGCAGGTTTTGTTTCTTGTCCAATACGGACTAAAAATAGCAAGATGGTTCCTGTGCTTCTTAATTGAGTGGGTTAGCACAGCCTGAAAGGAATCCTGTGTCTATAGAGCAGATTATTGACCTTTGCTATTGTAGTGATTGTTTTTAACATCCTAATATTGCCTGCTTTCAGCTTGGTAGGCCTCTTGTGAAATCAGCTCAGTTTTTCTACCTTATTATAGGTGAAGCTTCTTGTGTGTCAGTAACTACAGGTTTTTTAAAGATACATGAATGTTCTGGAATCCATAGCTCCTGCAATAGGTATGACAAAAATGCAGGCTAAAGAATAATTTAAAGTTGCTGAGTCTCTAGCTTTCTCACTCTTATCTTTTAGTGCTGCTCCAAGCAGATGTCCCCTTGCACCTAATGGGTAACCTTCAAACGGAAGGTTTATGTTGTTGTTCTGAGAGTGGGCCAAACTGGTGTCTGTGTTACCCTCTTGCATCAACTGTGAGTCTCACCCATGGTGAAACGATGTTGTTAGTGTAAAAAGAAGAAACTTTAGTCTTGTTCCCAGTGCTCACTTGAAGTTGTCAAATTTATGCTGCCCTGTCATCTTAAATTCTTTCCAATAAGATGTGACAACATAGCTTAAAAATGTCAAAGGTCATAGTGTTTTTTTTAAGAGTATCTGTTTCCATCTCTTGGGAGTTTATTAAGAAAATTAATAATAACCTTGAAAATAGAAAGGGAGCTTTTGTACAATGAAAAGCAATTTCTTTATTAAAAAAATACAACCAACATTGGTATGATCCAGGATAGGGTGGAAAGGGAAGTTAAAGATGCACATTGTCCCTCTCTCTTGGTTTTTCCTACTTTATTGTAACAGAGAGGTTTATATATCTGCTGTCATAACCACAAAGGGAAAAAATGGATTAGAGCAAGATATCACATCACAGAAAATGAGTGTTCTTGCTGCAGTTACTCCTGTATGCAGACAGAACCCGTATGCAGAGTCATGCCAAGTCTTACTTCTCACCCAATGGATTATGTATCGCTGCAGCAGCACGTGTCCATGCCAGTCTTCAGCAACCCTGGCAGTTAAATGTAAATCTAGGGATTTGATTCCCACACATTGCCAAGAAGCTTAAACACATGCCATTCATAACTGTGAGTATACTTTGGAACTTTCTGCTGTCAGGAACTCTTGGGAAGGAATATCTGTCTGGTAATCTGTTGCGTTTTACGATAATCAATTCTCATTATAATGGGTACTGTCTATTATCGCCTCGAAGCAGTGAACTGAAAGCATGCCCTATAATGAATAAAAACTTAGTTGGAAAGAATTCTTTTGTTCTCACATGGGTTCGCTGTCATCTCCTGAAATGTTATTAATTTCCTTTTGGAAATGGCTACAGCAATCGAAGCTTGATATTCTTGCCAGCCATTTGGTTTGAATAAACAGCTGTATTGATTTACAGAGATGCTGGGCCTCGTGCCAGTTGTTTCTTTGCACTGCAGCTACGAGTAGGAAAGGATCCCTGACACAGTGTGCCCTTGACTAAGCCATATCTTGTCTGCTACATCCTACTGTATTCAGTTTCTTTCTGTATGTGAAAACTGGCTGACTGTTAAGGAATGTGACGATTTATGGTGTGAAAGCTGGAAGTGGCCAGCTAGCTCTTGGCTTGGTTCTTTTCATCCTAAACCCACATGTTTCTCAACCCCCCTGGGGATCCCAGCATTTCCTTCCAAGCTGTTTTAAGCATGATTCTGCTTCTCCATCTCTGCTAGACTAGGGCAGAAAATACAATTAGAATGGAAGGCTCTGACTGGAGATTTAATACCTCTGTCTTTAAACCGGCTATTTCACGACTGAGAATAGTTACAATTAAGGCAAAATAGGCTGTAAAATCTATTTAAGAAGCTGGCTGAATACATAAGATGTCATCTTAAGCTAGCTCTATACCTCTGTGTCAACAGCGCTACCAAGCTAACCCAGATGTGTTTGTGGGAACTGATGCCATAGAAATGATGGCAGCATAGCCCAGAGGCTTCCTCCCTGCCAGAGAGGCAGTGACCTTTCAGTGCATCAAACAAGACATCCCAAGAAGTGGCCTGATTATTTCTGAGGCCCCTCAGCCCTTTAAAACACAGTTTGTGAGTGAATAAGCCAGCTGATTTTGGACTTAGATGGGTATCAGAAAGGTCTGGCACATGGAAGCTACTGAGGAAGAACTACATTTTAATTTCGCCTGTTTATTGTGAGCCAGGATGAGTAAGTGCAGAAAGTAGCATCTGCTGACTCTAGTGGCAACTGCTTCTTTAGGAAGCGAGTTACCTTGAGATAAATGCTGTGATGCAAATGTGATCTTAAGTTGTGACTTACGGTAAATTCAAGCTGGCATATATTCAGTAGGAAAGAGAAACAAATGGATCTTTATGTTCTAGCAGGCTTATGATTAACAGTCAGGATTCATCACTGATTGCGAAGTTTTGAGATCAGTTAGTTGATGCTGCACTTGAAACTTTCTTTGTCTTACCCATCTGGACTTTGATCCTATCAAATGCTTCAGATGTGCAGGCCTGGCCATCTGCAGAACCTTGCAGAATCTCCAGAAATAACAGTGTCTAAAGCAGCATCTCCCTTTGCGCTTCTGTCAGCGAATCCAGAACTTGATTTTGGAGGTGGACAGTGCTCTTCGATACTCTGCCAGTGGAAATCGTAGGTCTAGTTGACACGATGATCTGTTTTTAAATTGCTTCTAACGCCAAACTGTGATAGAAAAGGGAATTGCTCTAGAAGCCTCGAAGTTTTCCAGGATCTGGGTTAGCATTCCTTGACTTCTAGTTCTTGGGTGACTGCATTGCAAATGTATCCATATTTGAAAGAGGATAGAATGCGCCAGAGCAGTGACAGAACCCTCATGCTACCCTTGCTTCTCTATAGTTCATCTCTGCTAGTTTTATTCTAGAAAACAACATAGGGATACTAAGTGCATGGAACAAGTGCTAGGCTGTCAGCTTTGAAGGGGGCTTTGCAACTGGCTTCTCTTAGTAGAAACCCCAGCAGAAGAGCAATAAAGTCCTCCAGGCAGAAACCCTCTCTTGATCCTTTGTGGTGAACTTCATAGCTGTAAGTGTCCAGTACAGCTTGTCTGCCCTTTCTGCGATGCGAATCTGCAGTGCTCTGGATAGAGACCCAGGGATCCAAAGTTTTTGTATGCGAGAAGATTCTGTGTATTGCTTAGCCGCCAGTGACCTGAACTGGAGAGAAAAAAGTTGGTTGTTTTTGGATTCATTCAGTCCATCTGTAGCAGAGTGATACACATTGTTGATCTTATGGACTAGAATCAGAATTGACTACCTCATCCCATTTCTGGAGACAGCTGAAAAAGTTTCTACTTGAACTTAAAAGGTAGAACTGGAATCTTAAGCATTCTCTCCTGGTATTTGCAGGAAGGTTGGGCTATCTTTTTTTGTGCAATAATGTAACATCTGACCATGTTCATAGAGCTGTTGCAGCATTTTGGTCTTTGTCTGATGATGCTGAAGTTTGCCTCTAGCAATACACTGTGTTACATCATTACTGGGTATTTGTGGCAGCGATCTATAAAGTAGCATCGTGTCAAACTGAAGTGTTCAGTTTTTCCTCTAGCCTGGATAAGAGTGGTGCCCAGGGACTGGCTAAGGACAAGACTCTCCTGTACCAGGCAATGTAACAGCTCTTCCTCAGAGGTTTATCTGAACAACAGCCTAAAATGCAGGTGGGGTAAGCAACAGTGTGGTGACTCGCCAATGTGAATTTTGGGATGGTTAGTATTATAACTTAGAATTACACCTTTTCTTTTCTTTTTTTTTTTTTTTTTTCCCCCACTTAGGTCTGTCATGAAAATTGGTATTTATGGCAGACAATTAGATGCCAGGCTGTGTCAAGCTTCCATTCTTTATTGCCAGTTCATATCCTGGATTTAATCTGAAATAATCTTCTCTAGGTGGTGTAAATATTTTATTTCCAAGGTGGGCTCTGTGACCATTTGTTCACTGTGCTTAAACAGCCACCTCCCATTTTTAAAAAGGACCTGTACATCTTTTAATAAAGGCGTAAAAATGCCCTAGCAGGATTGCAAATCTGTAGGCTGGTGAGGTTTTGCTGTTTCACTAACAGCTTGCCTTTATCCTTACTGTTTGTGGAAGCAGGAAAGGGAAAGCTTTTCCAAAGATTCTGACTTTCCCCACTTCCCCTAGACTCCAGCAGTGTCATACTCTGCATATAAATGCTTTTCTGGTCAGCAATTGCAGTTTACTGTAATGATGGTGGAAGAGCGGCCACAGTCTTCCAACCTTGAGCCTAAGGTTCTCTCCTTACTAGTAGATGCCTGGAAGAAAACAGAAGAACAAAGTGCAATTGTAGAGATACTTCTTCAGGTATTTCACCAGTCTCTAGTAATCTGTGGTTTAGGCATCACCTAAGTCAAAGACAGTGCTTTTGTGTTTACTAACAATGGGTTATTTTTTTCCCATGAGTTTGCATACTTGGTTTTAAACCCTTAAACGTATGCTCTCCAGACCGTGTGGCAGAGTTGCACACTGTATCTCCATATTGCCTGAAGATGTGAGCCATGAACAGTATATGACTCCTCTGTGATCCTTTCTGTGATGCCTTATTTTGCATCACGGTGGATTTGATTTAATCTCCTTGGTCACTCTGAGACCCTGTTGCTGGGAAAAGGAATACAACAGCTTTTCCTTCCTTTGGCGAACAGCAGACAGATTGAGGCAGCAGTTGTGGTCTTAGGTGTGCAGGGCTGGAGTGAAGTCCTGGCGTCAGGCAGGTAGAGGACTGACACCTCTGCAGGGATGCAGCAGTCATGGCGTGACAGTGCTCCCTCTGAACTGACAAAGAAAGCCATGTACTGTGATATCACATATACCATGTACTAAGAGTACGTTGTACGCTGAACTGGATCTGCCCGGCATGCTGGCACATACTAAAATCTAACTGCTTTAGGGCAGGTTTTTGTGTTTGTCCAAGGACCACCAAGTTGTTTCGAAAACAACAGAAATATCATAACCCACATTGTCACCATGATAAAAATGAGGATAAATCTGAACTTGTAGTGTTTTTCATTTTACTTAGTGTCTCCTGCAGGTAAGTGCGTGGGAATGTGCAAATGCATGTTCTGTTTTGTTTGGTTTTCTTTCTTCTCCTGCCTACCCCAGACTGCCATTGGTCTGGGGAGTACAGGTGAAAAAACACTGGTGTAAAAGTGTGCTTATTTACTAACATGATAAGCAATAGAAAAGTGGTATGCTCCCAAGATTTACAGTGATGTGATTTCTGTTCCTTTTATTTTTTCAGAATTAACTTATGCATTTCTGTCCATCTCTGTGATGCTGTGATCCCTGAGTCCCTCTAGCCACTTATAAATTTTATTTTGGAATGGAGTCTGAATACTGAGGAGTCTTCCACATGGAGGTATGGGATGTTTTTTTAATGCAGCAGTTGTTCATTTACCCGAGTTTTGTCACAGGCAGCAAATGCTATAAGCAGTCTGATACAAATGAAAACCTTGATAACTAGTCTAAAAGATCCAGGTTTTCTAGCTTCCCTTCAGAAAAAGATCTCATGTTTAGGTAAGTGGGTAGCTAGGGAATCCTGACAGAGTAACAGATTAAATATGCCAAAAGATAAGTGATTATCCTCAAAGCCATGAATAGCTTGTAAGTTGACTTAAGTATGTCAAAGGGAGTAAGTAAAGCATTGTTTGCCACCGCATTCATGTTTTTGCATTGCTGACACTGAATTTAGAGAGAGACGTAATTAATAGGATAATTAATCAAGCAGCTAATTCATAGCTTTCCTAAGAGTGAATGAATGAACCTTTTTTAGGTTCAAGACAAGAAAGTTGAACAGAGGCTTCTGTCAGAGCCATTTTAATTAGATTTACAAATGTGTCTAAATTCTCTCCCTCTCTTCTGACCCTGTACGTGAAGGAACAGGAAGGAATCTGGATTGTGGTCTTCAGTGTGCAGTTGTGTTCCCGGCCTTATACCCCATCTCTAAGGCTTAAACATGGAAAACAGTGCACTTAACAAATTGGCAGCAGCAGTGGACTGCTTGAGATGTTTTATTTTTTCAATTCTGGATTCGAGCAATTATTGTTGATTGTGCCGTTAGTGTCTTCTGCTACATTTTGGGAAACTGAGAAATTATATGGAGAGTGAAATGTAGACAGTAAGCATTGAAAAAATGTGGCCTTGATGAGTTGTTTGTATACATGTAATTTTTGCTTTCTGCTTTGCATGTAGATCTGATGAGGAAGATGGCCAATAGTCCTCATGTATATGCGTAACATACTTCTAAAGCAGCTTTCTTGTTTGTCTGATATGGAGCACGTTCCTTAGAGAACAGCAAGGGCCCATAAGGAGCTGATTGACACCTCTGACCCTTGGGGAGGTGTTACAGAGCAAGCTGAGGTCATTCTAGGGGTTGTGTTTTGATTCTCTGCTCCTTTAGGTCAGCACTGAGTGGAGGGGATTAAGGGATTGTTTTGCAGTCTGTACAAGGGGTCCACTATAGGGGGTAGCCTTGAAAAGAATGTTTGTCATTCCCACTGCCTGCTGTGGGAAATTCATAGGATCACTGCATCAAGTGCTGGGATTGCTAGAGAGTCTTAAGCCAGAAGGAGCCTCTGGCAAGATTTACCTTTATGTTTCCACAGGATATGCTGCTTTACAGCATATTGATTTAAGATGTCTATTTCATAGAGGATTGGCATATCTGCTGTATTTTTTTCAAGTGATTTCTCCCATAATCTTAAGTTTAGATTGGGGAAAAAAAAGGTTAAGCATTTTGTCCCAAGTCTTTTGCTCACTGTTCTTTTTGCCCACATGAAACTTCATTTATGGCTCTCTGGATCACAGGATGTAGAGGAACAGCAGCTTGCTGTATAAATCGTTATCAGTCCCAAAGCCTGCCTTAACTAACTGCTTACCACAATTGTGTGCTTAAAATTCATTTTGTTCAACCTACTGGTGTTAAAAAGTGATACCAAAGTGTGATTTTTGGCTTGAGGAAAATCAGTGCAGTGAAAACAGAAGATTCTCCTGGGGCACAGCTCTGAGCCCAGACTCTGGCATTGTTCACTATGCCCTGTCAGCTGGGTGCAGAACCTCTGTTCTTTCTTCCTGAGTTCAGCCTGTCCAATGCAAAGGACACACCCCCACCGCATGGTGCAATATAGCCACAGGAAGGCTGCACTCCTCCAAGTGTGTTAGCTGTGGTGAGAAACACAGTTTATTAGCCAGTGATTTCAGGATGATACAGGTTTTCCCCCTTCAAAGATCTGAACTGGATTATGTTTTGATAAAACGTAAAAACTGCATCACACAGTCCATATCCAAAAGACACCAGGGGTAAAACCATTCAACACTTCTAGCAGGGTTTTAAATATAAATATATGTTTCTGTAGCTTCTGCTTTTAGATGTAACACCCAGTTATTTTGCACAGACACTTCTGTGCCGGAAGGTCTCCAAGTGCTTTCAGATTACTAGCAAAATCTTCCAATGTTGTCTCCTTTGTCTGTCTTCTTCCTTCTGCTTGACATACCTGTTATATTTCCCAGTGGTCTATAGTACTACAGTCAGTGTCAAAGCAAAGAACTTTGCTTGTATTTGCTTTGCAGTAGACTTATATACACTAAGAATAAGGAGAAATCTTCTGAATTAATTCCGCAGGCTAAATTCTGTGATTAAGGACAACAACAGTGCAGCATAAAAATCTCTGGATCCCAAAAGAGAATTTTGCCCTCGAATATTTGATGAAATCTTATTAGTTCTTCAGTACATTATGGCTTCATAATCTCACATCTTGTATTGCTTAAGCCATCAGTTACTAAGAGCTGTTTGGCACAAAATCCCATTGATATTTCCAGAAATTAATTGTATTGCTTGAAAACATAGCCTCACTCTCAGAACAGCCAAAAGGAAACATGTGTGTGTTTGGAAGACAAATTCATTGGAGCCCTTCTAGTTTTCAGGTGGGAGGATCGTTCTTGTCTTTTCATTGATAATTGTGTTATAGAATGGATTTCTTTCAACAGGAACTTACCATGAGATAATCTAATCATGCTTAATTTTGTTTACCCAGCATATTTTCTTTGGGAATAATCTAATTAAAGTCTCTCAAAAATATATCACCTCAAATATACCCTATTATTGGTTTCCCAGTACTTCAGTAATGCTTCTTTCCTGAGCTTCTCTTTCTTGTCCTTGATGATTGTTCCAGAAAAATAATCTCAAATTATTTTCATCTGTCTTCCCATTGTGAAGGCCTATCAGTTTAAATACATAATTCTATTATTCTTTCCATATGCTTTCCAGAATGTACTATATGCACAGTAATGTATTTGAAAGAATACTTGTGTTCTTAAAAAATACGTTTGTAAGAACAAACGTGGGAGGGTGTTTTTAAAAAAAAAAAAAAAAAAAAAGATCAAGTTACTAGAGGCCTATGCTGCTACCAGTCACCACAGAATGTGAACATACTCCATGTAAAATAGCTTGGCCGTTGCAGTGTCTCTTTTCTTCAGGAAGTGTTCTCTCTCTTCCCTTTACATAATTATAAATGACAAATATAATTCATATAATAAATTAGTAGCTTATGCAGTTGAAGAATTACTGTATTGGGTTCATGCCTTTAAAAAAAAAAAAAAAAAAAAAAATTGCATCANAAAAAAAGCATTGCATCAAGTAGAACTAACATGCATTAGTCAAGGAATACTGTTCTGTAACTGTTCCTTCTTTCCACATCTCTGACTAAACTGCTACTCTGCAGTTTGTTATTGCAGAAAAAACAGTCCTTACTGCTATCAGTTGTCACATTAGTTCTAACCTTGCAGGAGTGAACATGTGAAGTATGGGATCAAGTTATTGTGCATTGTACTTGCATATCAAGTGAACGGATGGCACCACCTCCACAGGCTAGCGACCCGATTTTTTTTTTTTTATTTCTTTCTCGCCCTCTTATTATTTCAAAATTAAGCCACATAAAACCTAGCCCCAAATACCTGTCTGCTGACCAGAGCTGTTAAATTCTGGTGCCAGAGGAATGAGCCTGGCATGACTGGACTAATTAAGCTGGCCAAGGCACCTGAGGCTAGCTTGAAGATGAGTCTGAGTGGGAAAGGCAGGGAGTAACACCAACTTCTTATATATGCACATATTAAAAGAAACCAGCTGCTCCAAAATACACTTGGTGAGTGAATGGCACCACAGGCAGTCTGCTAAGGGAGCAGTGTCTGGAATTTAGTAAAACTGGGGTTTTTAAAAGGCAGCGCTTGAAGAACAGAAGGATTGATTTCCCTCCCCCCCCAATAATCAAAGTTGCTTTCACCTTAGCTTCTAACAAATTATGCTTTTGGTTTCAGAAACCTTTTTTGCAAGACTGTTAAAGGGAATATTGGACCATCCTAGCAGGAGGGCCCTGCACAGATTACCTTCATGGGCATGTCTATTTGCTAATATCCTTCTTCCGTTTACAAGCAATTGAACTGTACTGCTTTGGCTGTGTAGTTTTTACTATTGCTGCTGATTTTGTGTGCTTTGTTGATTATGCTCCACTTTTAATATTTTTCTGTTTTTACAGAAAAAAAGACAGTAACAGCAATGGTTGGAAGATGGATCTGACAGCAAATGTGAAGCTGAAATTCCCATGTCCTCCTTCCTTGACATGCCATTACTGAGGGCTCTAAGATACTACAAGAGATACTGGATGTGATAAACAGAAGTCTAAGCTACCTGCTATGTGTTGCAAGTGCTGATAACTCCTGTCTTCTGACTCAAGTCCAATGTGAGTAACTGTATTCTTCCTACCTAAAATTACTGTACAGTTTCAGCTGAACACGTTCTTCACGTCCTGAGTTAAACTGTACAGTCTATGAGTTGCGAAATGGCAAGTGCCAACTCTTAGCTTCGTTCCGGATGAGTTACTGTGTCTGGGGAAAAAGGAGAGAGGGAATGTTTGTTCCTATCAATTTAGTTTGTACAGCTCTTTATAGAGTCCAATACACATCTTCACTGCAATGAGAAAGAAATACAGTGGGCTGCATCTAGTTGAGGTTTGTTACGTGATCAGTTGTCACAAGGAAAGAATGCTACTGGACTTAGGGTCTCATCAGAATTTGTCCTACAGCAGTTTTTTTGGTTTTTTTTTTTTGTCCTGAGCTCCTCCTGCATGAGCTTTGTACTGTCAAGTCCTTAAAAAGAAAAGGGGTTTTTCGCTACATCAAAAACAAGTACAGAGTAAAGAAGAATAGTTGTTTTTCAATTTTATATGATTTTTTTCTTTATCTGACTGGTGTCTTCATCTAAATAAGGAAGTCAGTAAAACAAAGTAGGGAAAGAGTACTTCTAGGAAGAGATGTTCCAGCAGTTGGATCACTGTTTTCATATTTAGGAGACCAGAGTGTAAGTCTGTTCTCTCAGGAGTATTCCTACGGTAGGTAAGTGGTTTCACCTCTCTGTGCTTTAGCTCCTCAATTCTACAGTAAGGCTAATAGCATTGCCTTGCTACGGCTTGCTGTAGCGAATACCAGCTCGCTGTGGTTTGAAGGGGTTATCCATTGGGTGGGAATCATTACAGCCCTGGTGCTTCACTTATATTGCTTAGCATGTTGGACTGTAGTTCTAGCAAAGGCTGTGCCACTTTATTCCACACTTTGCTCAATGAACTCTCATTTATCTGGTCAGAGGGTATGAGAGAGGGGGAGACCCAAGCCGTTGTGGTAGCTCTTTTTCAAAGGACTGGTGAAGGAGTTAGTCAGCATTTTGGGCAGAACAGTAGGGTGTTTGATTGTTTGTTTGCTTGTTATTCCCCCTCTTCCACAGAAAATACTGGAGATTAATTGCATATGTGTGCACAGTGGGAGAGGATGCCCAACTGAGATCCAAGCACAAATGAAACAGAACTTGAAAAGTTCAAAGCTGACACAATCCCAAGTTCTTGCTACTAGGAAAAAGAGTTCCTTTTATTTTTTCCTTTACTGAAAAAAAAATATATATCCCTCGTCTTCCTTTTAAAAAGTGCATGCATTTAAATCAGTACACAGATTTCGGGGGAGGAAGAGAGGGATATTCCCATTCCCAAAGCCTGTTTTTAATCATCAGATTAATTTTCAGACAATCTCTGAACATTCAGCACTTGCGGTTGGTTTTCCCCACCAAAAAGCTAGTGGTTTTTGCAGACATTCCATAAACACAGGAAGCTTTGACTGTGTCTCTAACAGATAGGGAGACAGAAAAGCAAAATACCCACAACATAAAGGCAAAATCTAAACTTGACATGCCAGCTCAGAACGATGATTTATGTAGTCCAGAAGTCTGTCTCTGATAGCCAGAGCCAAATGTTTCAAGGAGAATACTGAAAATCTGTAAAGTACAAGTCTGACATAACCTGCCTATGTTTTAGATTCCTTTTTAATTACTGATTTGCACCCTGAACGATGGAGTTTTATATTCTGTTTTGAGTCTTTGTTTTGAATTTGTTTCTTTGGAGGGGGGAAAGGGGCAACACAGAAGGCTGCAAACGTGTGCTGTGCAAAATTCCCTTGGTGTTTTGGATTCCTGATGATCTCATAGCCACTCGGTCCTAATTCTGTTGAAGTCTTAGCCTTAATTATACCTGCAGCAGTATGTTTCATGGATTAAACATATTTTATCCAAGTTTTCTGTTCATCCGTTTTAGGACTTCTGTCTTCCAGCTCCCTGTGGAATGTCTCGTTTTTCTTTCAACCTGAGAATAGCCAAAAAGAAATTCCTGTCTTTCTTCCTGCACCATTTATTATTTTTATATAGTCTAATTGTTGTTGGTCTCCTTTCTAAAATAAACATTTACGTTCCTTTCATCCACACTTTTTTCAAAGTCTTTCCTTCAGCTAGTTCCCTCACTAGTCTCTCTCCTCAAGTTTGCTTTTGCCCATTTGCTCACTAGAACTGAAGCCGCTAATACAGGTGATGGTACCCCCTTTCAGTTTAGAATAGCATTTTAATTTTATAATTGTTTTCTTTTCCACTTGAGTGTTAACCTTTTTGACCTCATCAGCCGAATGAATAGAGATTTAACAGAACTGCCCACAATGAGCCCACATCTTGCTCGTGAGCAGTTCTACTCAGTTACGAATAGCTGAAATTCAGAACATTCTTTGCAAGGTACATTACCTCACTGAAAAGTAAAGAATTTGCCTGATGTTAATCTCTGCATTTTGCTCATTTCTACCCAGTTAAACTTACAGGAGAGAACATGTAACTGGGAAGTCTCTAACAATTTCTGATGATTTTTGTGATTTTTATATAAAATCACTGTTGAAGTAGCTGAATCTAAAGGCTTTTAATTATGCATTTTGAATTTTGGATTATGAATCACAATATTTTCTTATTATTTAGAACCAATATTCTTTTGACAAGCTTCCTCATTTATTAAAATTCTGTGGTTTTAGTATGATTTCTCCCTTCACAGTCAAACTGGAATACA
>VXAL01016792.1:47975-64157 GCA_013399475.1 Chauna torquata
ATTACTTCCCTCCCTATCTTTCATGACTTTTTGGTAGGGGTCTGACATCGACTGCTTTGTATGCTTTGATTTTTATGTACTGACACATGCTTTTGCTCAGTGGCTTATCAAACAAATGGATTCTTTTTTTTTCATCCCTCCTGTGTATACAGAGATTACAGTATTTCTTTCATTTGGGATATTTCCAGATGGAAAACAGGCTTTAAAATGTAGTCCTCTACTGGTACATGAGGAAATTGCTGTAGCATTCCAATCCCAGCATGGTGTGGCGTTTCACTAGCAGTCATCCTGGCATGCTGGGTTCTGCTGTGCTGTTGCTGCTTTTTTGGACTTCTTTGCTGCGCTTTTTTTATTTCGTACCTTATCTCACTTTTTCTTTTCATGCAGATAATTTTCTTTGCTTCACTTCTCCAAAGACATCTTCATCAGGTTGGATAAAACATCTTTCCAAGCTTTTGGATGTTTCATGGTTCACTGTCCTGTCTTCTAGCTTACTTGACTCTATCCCTCTAGCACCTGTCTCAGAATATGCTTTTTGTGCTCTATTGTACAGAAACTCTACATCTCTCAATGTAAAATAAACATCCCAGCTGTATCCCTTTTGTTATCCCCTTGCCTTTTATTTATTTAAATAGCTATTTCAGTTATTAATTAAAAAAAAAAACAACTTTTTTTTTGCCATTAGGGATTTAATTTTTGTTGCTGTTTCCATTTTTGTTCTACAAACACTTTTGCCTGAATGTTGACAATGCAAAGCCAGTGATAGGTATTCTCATCCCATGGACTGCTTTCTTGGTATTTTGGGGTTAATACTGACCAGTTATGATCTCACTCTTTCTCAAACTATGATGCAGATAAAATGACAAATGAATTTCATGTGGATTTTTTCAGTTGTTATTGTTGGGCCAAAGTCTGCAAAGACACTACTGCCTTGGGGTCACTTGGTTGTGGGAGCATGGCTGAGAGCAGTTAAGCCCTTGACATTAGGTTTTTCACTTTGAAGTCCAAAATTTTCTCCTAGCTTGATGTGGACGACTTCCTGTTTTTATGTAAATGTGTTTGTTCTTCACCTTAAATCTGACAGATTTAAAGGGGCAATATCAAAAACTGTAAAATGGTTTGCAAAAAAAGGTTTTCCCCTCTTTCATGCCTTGATTGCTCAGCGAAGATGTTGCTGAGTTGCTTCTTTTTCTTTATACTTCTCTTGAGTGGCAGGATATGATGGAAAGTTCAGCAGAGATTTCGTTAGTTTTCCACTCCTGTTCTTAGCTCAGACTCCTGAGTTTGAATTGCAGACTCATGAGAAATGTTTCAAAATCAGAATGGGAAACTTCTCATTATTAATGTAATAATGAGATGGTTCTGCTACAATTTGAAATACTGATTTCAGGTTTGAAATCTTAAATGTTGGCTTTCAGTTGATCTGGCAGTGCCTAGTTAAGTATGAAACATTAAGTATTGACACCTTGCTTTTTTGTAGCTATTTGCAACTACAAGTTTACTGCAGTTATTTTAATTTCATTTTCTTCACAATGAAAGAAGTTATTTTCCAGTTTGCATTTAAGTGAATCAGTTTAAACTGAATTGATTTCTGATTATACCTGTTAATGCATATTACTGCTAAAGTCCCAAAGTCACAGTGGCTAAGTAATCTCCAAATGTAGCATGGCGGAGTTGTAGTTTAGCTTGTAAAATAATGTGAATGTGGCTTTCTTGGGATATATATCGACAGTCACAGGTTGTCCAGTTACTCAAGTTCAATAACTTATTACTTAGCAGTTGAGATGTAGTGAGTGAGTTCGTACACTCTGCGTATTGCAGCTGAAAAGTAACATGTTTAGTGTGAAGGTTAGCCAATTATAATTGGGTGAGCATTTGTAAAATGACTGAAGCTAACATGGTTAACTTCCCATGACACTCGCATTTGTGGAACATTGTCAGCTGTCATTTATCAGCTTAGGCAGTGTATGTTGTGCTACAGCAACTCCAACCCCTTAATCTATTGTGTTTGTTTTACTGTGTCCGTAGTGTTTTTTCCTTGCAATACTGCTGTTTCTTAAGAAGTAGCAAAAGCAAAATCCAGTGTAGAAACCTAGTAATATTAAAATAAATAAATAAAATAAAAAGTTCACAGTCGTTCTGAATGTCAGTATTTAATTTAAATCTTCCCTTCAAACATACATAATGAGCCATCTGCACTGCAGGGTGATGAATCGCTGGGCAGAGTATTAGAAAAGGGTAGTACAGTACACATATCCAGGTAGCTGCACACAGAATTCTTAGCTGGCTCTGCTGTACTGATGTGAACTCTATGGAGCTGTTCTGGTTTCTCAGCGCAGCGTGTTTCAGCACACTGTCGCCATTGGACCTGACCTGCGCATTATGTCGTACATCCCACAAGGTCCGGCCACATGTAGCTAGTGTACATGAGTCTTGTTGACAGAAGTGCAAGGCTGGCTCTGACATTCCATTTCCCTGGGCTATGTGATGTGCAAGGGTAGCTCTGCTGAGGCTGAGCTTCAGTGGGTCTGAACCAGAGGTCAAACACCCAGCTTGGCCCGAGGTGGCTCCATATAGAGCCAGGACCTGTGGCTCTATGTCCATGATAAATCACAATCTAGCCAAACTGCGTATAGGTAGTCAAGAGCTGACTGTACACTCAGAAAACACTTTCCACACGTGACCTGGGGTTTTTAGTCTCATTTTGGATGTTGAGCAATATTGGAAGTCTCTGCCTCAAATCGAGAGAAATTCTCTTTGATGAAGGTAAGCATCGAGTTCTTGATTCAAATTCTGTTGTCATGTTTGAATAACAACTAAATACGTTTTGCCAAACAAAGTGGAGTTTTAGTTATTACAAGCTCTTGATGTTTTTTGCATGTGTGTCTTAGTGTCTAATGTTATTCTCATAAGAGAGACAAGGACTCAGTTGTTACTCATCCAAGAACAGACTTCTGAAACATGCCCTGCTTTTACTGAGCTGGCTGTCAGAGTTTGGGCTGTGGGGAGAAGCTGTGGGGAGTTGCCACTCAGTGCAAGCGTGTTCTACAGGGTAGCTCACTGCACACAGCTTAGCTATTGCTGTGGGCTGCTAAGTCCAGATCCCCCAAGTAAAGAGGATTTCTGTGAAAGCTGTTAGGAAGCTTGTGGAAGAGAACCAGTCGTTTCTTGTAGTGGAATAATCTGGGATCAAGAGGCCAGGAGTGCAGTTTTGAATCTAGACTATAGAGACCAATATGGACAATTAGAGGAGAAGTAACAGTCAATAACCATCACAGAACTTACTTTCATTCTGCAGAGCAACTCACTAAATTCACTGTCACAACATAGCTATGGGTGTTCTGTTTGACCATGAAAGTGAACCATCCTGTCAATTTGCTGTATTCAAGCAACACAGGTTTTCACACTTCCATTTCACTTTCACCATGTGTTTTGGAGTTGTTTATTTATGAAGTACCACTGGGCAATTTAAAGATAGTGAAGTGTGTCTGTATCAGTAGTAACAGTGTGTTTCCCTACCAAAAATGTCATTTCAGCTGTCAGATTCCACAGTAAAGGTGTACAATGGGAGTCAAACCTAGGGGCAGTTCATGCTGTCAGCATCTCTACTGCCATTAGCTTAGACTGGTTATGACACAGTTGCTTCTGCCAGCTGATGGATGAGCTTCCACCACATGTTGAATAATTCACAGAGAAAATTGGCACTCATAAAACAAGACTCACATGCGTTGTTCAGTTCATAAAGATTAAAGCAGGACTTCATTCTTCTAGGAATATAGCTGCAGTTCTTCCATTTTTATTCCCATTTGCCTGTCTCACAGCTATTCTCCACATAGGAATTTTAGCAAGTCCTTTGCAGGTTATAATATCTGTTCCTTGGAGTAGCTATTTAATTACTAGAGTTCTAGAAACAAAAGTAAAGTGTTTCTCTGTTATTGAGCTGTCTGTGGTGTGACCAGTTTCTTTATTAACTTATTTTACCTGTTTTCTCTGTCTAATCTGTCTTCATTCTGCCTCTTTTTCCCTTTTAACCTGCTTGCTGCCTGTACAGACCAACTCTACCAGCAACTTGAGCAAAACAGTCGCCTAACTAATGAACTAAAGCTGGCATTGAATGAGGATTAAACTTTAGCGTGACTATGTTGTTAACTTATTTAAAAACTGCTTCTTCCCAAAGTTCCTCATGGATGGATCAGTAAATGTAGGAATAAGCAAGAAACATAGAAATTGATATTTCGGACTGTTGATTCTGTGGTATATTAATGGATTAAATTCTAATTTTCTTTTGGAAAAATACGTAAATGCTCCTTCTGATGAAGCTTTTGTTTATCTGTATTCACACCTACTTTGAAGGAGCAGTATGCTCTTCCTTTGCCTGTGCCATAGCTCCTTTCCACTTCAGTAAGCAATTACAGCACTTAGCTAACAGTATCTAAAAAGTAGCAGCCTTTCTTGTGGAGAGACTCAGCTTTGTTGATGTCATGAATTGGCCTTGAGAGTTTTACTAGAAAGTGGATGAGAGAAAAACAGGATTCATATTTCAAAACCAATGCAAAGTATACTTACAGCCATTTTGCTGTCTGGATACCTTAATGCATTAATTTTGCTTTACTATGAATTGGGCTTGTGTTTGACTTCAAAAACAAAACAGAAGCCATTTACAAAAAAAAAAGCCACGCTAGGAATGGGAGCTCTACCTGAAAATACCTGGTCAGTTTAAAGGTATGCTTGCATTAGTATGAAGTTCCTATTATTGGATTCTGGTAGGATGCAGTTCTACAACATTGTGCTTATTTACTGTATCATATAAGTGTGTTAAATGACAGTCATATAAAAATGTGCATGCAACATAAAGCTACTAACTTTTTTTTTAAGCTGTAGAAGAAATAAATTTCTTGAAAGTCACTTGACTGAAGGGGAGATTGGTTTTAATTTCTTGTTTGTTCTTTGCAACTTCTGAATTAAAGTTATGGATCTGTGAAGAACTTAATTATTTTCTTCTTGCCCTACTTAAAAAAAAAAAAAAAAGGACATTCTGTCCCACATTCCTATAGCAAACAGCTTCCAGAACATACAAGAATCTCTTCTCTATTGGCAGTGCATTTTATTAAAAAACGTACCTGCAAACAGTTCTAAACTTGCATTGCTTGCCGTTTGTTGCATTAATTTAGAATTCTTTCTAGATGTGTTGTCTGAGGATGTCAATATTTATGAGCATGCACATTTCTTACCTTCTAAACCCTTGATTAGAAATGATCATTGCATGCCTTCGTGTTCTGAGAATCAGTGCCTCTGAAGAACTACTATTCATGTTTTGATTTTCTAATCCCACAACAGAGAAAGTGGCGCATGCCAAAGAAGAAAACCTTAATATGCATCAGATGCTGGATCAAACTTTACTGGAGTTAAACAACATGTGAAAACCTTCTTAGCAGCAACCACATTATTTGTTTTATTATTTTTACACCTGCTTGCCGTGAAGCCCCATAAACATGTCTTTTAGTTTCACCACAGTCACAAGAACGTCAGCTAAATTACCAGGCAGGGGTCAGGGAAACAGCAAAATGGGCAAGCCATATGCGGGTTAAGCTATTATGTTATGGTTTAAATGTGCCATTTCCCAACAACATGTTACCTACACTTTGTGGAGAGTTCAGCAACTCAGTGTACTTAGTCTTTTGAAGAATCCTGGCTGTGTCTGAAAGTGACCCACCTCAAGTGCCAACCACAATTTTTAACAAGAAGAATGATACATATTCAAAAGAGATCAAGTGGAAATGGTGCTATTTTGAACAAAAGGTTCTACTTAGGTCTTTTGTTTGATACCAGACAAGTCAGGAGTTGTCCAGCACAGTAATTTATTTTTATCAGAATTTTACGGATCTGTGAGGATTTGGTCTTTCTGTGCCTTCTAATTCAATAAAACAAAGGATATGTAAGCAACAGAGAAAAGCAAAGGCTTTGGAAGGTTTTAAATTGTGTACTTGCAACTCGTTACAGAAGTGTAGGTCAACATTTCACCTTGAGTATTCGTTCAATTGTATTTTTCATGTTGAAATGAAAGATTCAATAAATTCAGGAGAAAAAAATTTGGAAGAGATTGTTTAAAATGTATTTTATTTGTGTGGAGCTTGGGGAGGGGGTGGAATTTATAAATCGGTATTCGCCTCACTGTATTTTTCACACTTTCTTTTGAGCAGTTTTAAAAGTATACCTGTATGTAAACATTGTATAATGATATGGAATAAAATGCACATTTTAGGACATTTTTTAAATTTTACTCTCCTGTGATTTGTTTTTCATCATATTAGTTACCTGTCTGTGTATTGCTGTGTAAAATATGCACATGCGCACTGTCTGTCATGGGGGTATGCCATTAACACATTGGCTTTCAGTCTCTCCTTTGCTATTAGGCTAATATATGAAAAGTGCAATGAAATGCAATGGTTTGGACTTACGTGGACCTGCAGCTGCTTAGAATGGCCATTTGAGGACCATATTGCGGGAATCTATCCCCATCAGTTCATTGTATTCCCAGATGGGTGCAGACAGCACCACCACTCAAGGGAAGACAAGAATTTAAAAAATTAATCATTGTTGACCAAAACTGTATTCAGTAAAAGCACTGCATAACTTCCATGGACTTATGTGGGAAATGAGCGTTAAAGGCTATGCTCTTGGAAATGCTACTGTGTATTTGTACATCTTAACTGTTACTATGTGTTGATTTACTTTGACAATGGTGGTAAACTTTACAAAATGACGTGCCAAGTTCGTGAGAGATCCTTGCACCTAACTCTTCTCTGCTGGTTGCGAATTCCGGCACGTGTAGGCATCTTTATTTGAGTTACAAGGTATGTCAATGAGCAACTTCAAAAATTATTCTTGTCCCTTCTTTTTCTGTAGTATATCACTGAAAGCTGATGCTGGCCATCCTTCTAGCAGCAAGAAGCTCAGTAGGAGACAGGTATGGGTAGCCCTACAGATCATCAAAGAATCTCCTTAGCGAGCAACTGAAAACAAGTGACTTTCTCAGCAGCTTGTGTAGCAGTGAAAGGATAAAGTACTACATGATGGTGTCAGGTTAAGTGGGAGTCATGGAGCAGAGATATACGGATGTGAGTGTCTTTGGCCTTAGTTTTTGTTTTGATTGCAGGCATTAGGAACTCTACAGCCGGCAAAAGGACCAATTGGTAGAGTTTATTCTGAATCCATTATTTTTGTTAATTACTTGCTAACAATTTGGATTGAATTAAGGAAAAATCTATAAAATCCAAGTTTAAATTGAGTGTAGATTGTTTATAAAGCGGTTTGTGCCATTGTAGCTGTTTCGAAGAAGTTCATTTTACCAGACCAGACCGGTGCACATACAGCTGTGGCCATACACATACATGGTGTATATACAACTAAGACCTGCCCGTCTGACTAAACCTTATTCAAACAGTTCCATTAGAGAGTCATTGCGCAATAAGAAGTTCTCTCTTGAGTCAGAGCTGCTGGTTCTTTAGCTGCTGTGATGTTTAGTATGTAGGTTTAAAAAATAAACAGCTGTCCCCAGCTAGGATTGCGATGCTGTATTTCAGTTTCTAAAGAAAGAGACTGATGTTCAAAGGTGCTGAGCACGCAGCAGTTCGTGTTGATCTCAGTAGGACACCCGGATCCTGTATTAAAGGGGAGATTTTAGAATCACTATTTAAAATACAGTAAAACCAGAAAGCTCTGACATCTGTTTTCCCAGTTCCTCTTTTCCCCATGTCTGTTTGCCTTTGAAGCAATAATGAAGAAATTACTCTCTCTACTTCAGTGTGAACAGCAAAACTGAAGTGTGTCACTTTGTTTCAGTTATGGATATGTTTCGCAGATGAAGTGGGGATTTCCCTTAGTTTCTATTTTATTTTTCTGTTTGAGAATTTACAAGAACACCAGCTGTCCATATAGAAAGTGCTTTTTTCTCACACCTGTTTTTTAAACTTGACAGGCACCAAGTCATGTAGAAGCTTGTTAGCTCTCATTACACCACTTGGAAAAAATGTAGTTATCAATTAAGTAGAGC
Source organism: Chauna torquata (assembly GCA_013399475.1). Taxonomy (NCBI): domain Eukaryota; kingdom Metazoa; phylum Chordata; class Aves; order Anseriformes; family Anhimidae; genus Chauna; species Chauna torquata. The sequence goes on from VXAL01016792.1 coordinate 56,029, forward strand.
AGAGCTTCCCCTTCAGCCGCAGTACACCTTGAACTTGATTCTCTTCTGACACGTTCATCAATATCGTGATAACCTTCCCACTTCAAGAAAAGAATCACTGCTGAGTGGCAGACATTAAGATGAGTGCACAGGTAGTAAAACTGTTCTTTTGAGTATTGTTAATCACACTTTAAAGTATAACTTTAAGTTATGAGTGTGCGTATGTGTACATGACATCTACTGCTGTGCACCAGAAGGCATATATGACATCTAAACCAAGGAAACTATTCTTCTGCACTGATGGCATATTCTGGTGTGGTTCAAGGTCAAAGAAACAAATGGTAGTATCCCAACTCAAGCAATTGATCAGTTTTTCCAAGTGGCAGGAGGCACAAACTGTCCCCCACTCAGTGCTTACTGCAGAGGTCAGTCATCCCAGGTAGCAGTCTTCCCTCAGTAGTGAAGTTTCTAAAATTTTCTTAGCTATCTTTCATAGCTCTGCATGCAAAGGTACAAAAATACCTAGTTTAGTTTTTGCAGTGATCCTGATGAAGCACAGATCTGTGCAAAACCAATTGACTTGATTTACTGTTATTTTACGTGTGTAGAAAGGGGTAGAATGAAATCCTTTCTTACTGATCTGTGTAGCATATAGTAATTGTGCACTTACACGTCTACAGAGAGGCTCATTGGAAACTTGCCTCAACTTGGGAACAATGATGTGAAGCAAAGGAATGGAGTCTGTATGGTATGCATGGACTCATTCCCATAAGAATATGCAAGCCCAGTGCCAAATGCCTCCACCCAAATATCTGAGATGTTACTAATTTGATAAGAGGCTTTTTCCTGTTTTTGACTGGCCTGTGCAGTTTGTTGTGTTATCTGTGCTCAGTTCTCACGAAGAGTGTTTTTAGTGGCACGGGAGATGTCTGCAGAGCAAAATGAAGGTGTAATTGCAGCACAGGTAGGTGAAACCACACTAAAATTGATAGTCATAGCAGTGAATGTGTGGAAAATGGGCTAGCAACCAGCATGCACATGTAGCTAGATGAGTATTTTGTGTGAACTGCAGAGAAGCATTTGCTTGTGGCAGTAGGTACCAGTAAAAAGACATGCTGGAGCTTCGAATGATGTTGGAGGGTTTGGAAAAATTACTAGAAGAATAGATGCTGAGAAAAATCTAATCTTCCATCTAGAAGAATAGATAAAGATAGTAAATGCAAGTCAGGATTGTATTCTTCACATGGGATGTGTGTGATGATTCACATAAATCTGGAAACACATTTTTTTCTTCCTGCTGCTCTGTTTGTCAAAGCAATTGTGCCTGTTGTTTTTCCTCAGTTGTAGGCATATGCTGTGGAGGTGGCACTCGACCCTGGCACTTGAGCATAACTGAATGGTCCACTTCTATCCTCAGTAAGTCAGTCAATGTAAGGCAGTTATAGTTCTCACTGCCACGCTTCGTGATGCGTAGTTGTCTGGGACTTGCTCATTTCGTTGAGGTTTAAGTTTTGGGGAGAAGGAGTGGAGGGAGGTACTTACCCAATTGTGAGGAGCTCCTCTTAGAGCAAGCTGGGAAACTTTCCTAAGTGCATGTACTTTATAATTGTAGCTTTGGGCATGAGCATCAGAATGATACCTTAGGGTTAATATGCTTGATCTTTCAGGTGTTTTACACCTTCTGTGTTTTGTTACTTTTTTTTTTTTNTTTTTTTTTTTTGAGGCAACCTAATTCAGTTTGAAAAGATATGCAAGGCAGTGATGCCATCTGGTACCTATTGCATTATGTGGGTAGTGGTTATGCAAGACAACATTTTCCATGGTATATTGTACCTCTCCCCACAGAGTGGCAGAAAAGCTGGAGAGGGTTAAAAGATTATAAACAGCAACTGAATTCTAATGATAAATGTGAAGCCATTCTCAGGGATGAAATTGTTTAATCCTCTCTGGAGAAGAACTTCAGGAAAAACAGGAAATAATTCTATGTGGTTTCTTGCGGTAGGGTTTTTTTTTTTTTTTTTTCTGACACTGATGTTTTTCCCAAATGTTCCTTCATTACTTATTTTCAGCTGGTGACAATTATTTTTCCTCTGAGTCCCAAGAGGTTAAAAGCAGGCCCTGAATTAAAAGTATGAGGAAATCACCCATGAGAAACTGGAGTTTCAAAGCTAATGTTTCTGCAAAGAAGGAAGAGAAAGAAATGTGCATGCCCTTTGGAAGGTCTGTAACTCCAGCACGGTCTTTTCAGCATTCCTTTCCCTGACATGCACAATATTTCCCAGACTCCCATCCTGCTGTTTGTAGGATCTCTGTCAGACTGCATGCGGCTCATAAAACAAAGGAAGCAGCAACATGGCACTATAAAACCTTCATTTTCTATGTTATTGAAAGTAAACAATTCCCAAGTGACATATCCTCAGTGCACAGGAAAATTAAGTAAGAGAGAGTTGTTCTTTTTATGGTGTGTGTAAAAATAAACAAACAAAAAAAAACCACGGGCCAACCTGTAGTGCTGCATAAGTCAAGTCCAGGTATGAGCTGCTGTTTGGAAGGCAGGACCAGCCACCAGTCCTGCTGGGCTCCTAGCTGGGCTTGGGGACCACCACCACTGCTGCTTTGTCTGTTTACTTGTGATGGGGGCAATGGGCATGGTACAATTGTGCTGCTGGTCTGATCACAGAAGGATCAGACAATGCACAACAGTGCTGCTGTGTAGTGTTGAAAAAGGACGTTATGTTTAACTAAACTCCTCAAGAAGTTAAGATTAACAAATATCTGAATCATAGTTCAAGCAGAGCTGAAGATAAACTTGTTGATCTCAGTGTCTAAAAAACCAATGTTTTTAATGCTACTTTTTCTCCTGCTGCAGACATCTTGCATGTTTCGAGGTTTGTTCCTGATTAATGCTTGTGGGCTAAGTTGTTGAAGAATTCACCCAGTTATGAATTTGTTTAAAAAAAAAAAAAAATCAGGGAAGACTTTAACCTTAACATAAAACTGTAAGTACACACCTATTTACACATGTTTTTGGGAAGGGATGCCTGTTTTTTGGCTGGGTCTAACTGTCCTAGCAGTGTTAGTGTAATGATATGTGTACTGTAATCAGGCAGGTGTTACCTTACTTGACAAGCAAATAATAATAATCTGAGAACTGCTGTACTGACCAAGGCAAGCAAATAATGTAAATGGGTGAGGAGTCTGTGATAACAACTCCATTCAGTAAGACTGTGACAACCAAGAGAGATCCAGCTGCAGTAGAACTATCCCTTTTGCTAACTGGTTAAACCAATAAAGTTTCTTACTGCCATCTACTGTAGGAATGTGTCAAACCAGAGGGAAATAAAAATTCTGTCTCTTGGTTCTCAAATAAATGAAAATGCTTCTGAAAAAAAAAAGAGAGAAATCAGAGTTTGATTTCTGTATATATATCATGTTCCTCTTATTTGTCTTCTTCCCAAATTCAGAAAGAATTAAAAAAAAAAAAAACTTTAATGAGAGTAGAAATATGAAGTGTGATCAAAGGAATCATTATCCCTTTATTCTGTATCTTCCATCAACATTGGTTTCCCCTATATCCACATATGTATACATAGCTAATGATTTTTTTAATTGCTCCTTTCCTATTTTTCTTCATTTTATCTGGCACAAATAGAAATTTTCTTTTTGTCAGTTTTAGCTTTTGCCTGCTATTTTCCATTTGGTTCAACATTTTTAGATCTAGAAGTTAGTTAAGTCTTTACAAAATTTATAATCTCAGAGATTAATGGAGCATATAGTTGGTTCAAAATAAATCTGGAAAAAAAAAAAAAGACGACAACAAAGGAGTATCTTAAACTTTTTTTCCTTACACTGCTGCTTCCTAAAGTTTTGAAAGCCTCTTCCCTCAGACTCAGCCTGCAAGCTTCAATTTGGGTCTGAGGCAGATATAAATGGTATTTAGTAGGTTGAAAGGGCAGAACTGTTCTCATGATTTTAGAAGTGACGAGCCCTTTATCAGAGGAATACTGGCAGGCATCATTTGTTTCCTGTCATTTGAACCTTAAATGTTTTTTGTCAAAAACATCACTTATTTTCAGTTTCAGTGAAAATGTTACATTGAGGGGCATGTCACTGTAGAATCTTTCCACATCGGTGAGTTAGAAAAGCAAATGAGATCATTATAATGAAAATATTGAGATCAAAGGCTGGACTTGCAAGCAGGAGCAGCCGTAATAACATCTATTAAACATTGCTGAGACATCAAGATGTACAAAGATGTTTGAAGCAGTGGAGGAAGATTGACAGAAGTCATGAATTTCATTTCAAAATGCCTGTAGATTTTTTTTATCTTTTTTTTCTTTCGAAGAGACATGTTTTAGGAAATATTGATGAATCCTCATGATTTGCAAATACCCAATGTTTACAGATACAGCTGACCACCAGCAGCAGAGTGAGCATATTACACCTTTTCATGGTGGGCTACACAACTGCTGAACAGCATAAAAGCTACTGCCTGCCTTGTTCTCATTCCCCAGCCCACACAGTAGTGGTATTACCAAAAATCTGGTGAGCGCAGTGGCATACAAATGCAAGAGTAACTTCCAACTGGGAAGAGACATAAACACTTTGTTTCAAAGTCTCATATTATTGAGCCTTTGATGTTTGCCTTACTTGAAGGCTTTGAAGCTTTAAAGCGTTCTTGATGGTGATATTCCAAAGCTGTCCTGCGTGGAAGTGGTAACACCGAGGTGAATAAACACAGCCCTGCTATGCTGAGAGACTCATTATGTCACACCGTTCTTTATCTTTTCACATGGGCTTTTCTAATCTGGTAAGTACAACTTGGCACGGTGGCAGAGCAGAGGAAGAGCCAGCTGTTCTGATGCTGAAACATGGAGTTTTCCCACCATGCCAGAAGGGTCTCCAGATGAACTATTTTGGCTGTGTTATGTAAGGAAGCCGGGTTGCAGCTGAATCTGTGCCTATATTTCTAAGTGACTGGTGGATGAAGATAAAAGAAAAATGTGTTGTTTTGTTAAATTCAGAATTGCATTAGCCTAGTGCTTGCTGCCATCATTTTCTATTGCTATCAGTGGGTGTAGAGACTTCTCAGCACCTTAAAACCTCACCAAGATACAACAGGTAATGGCAGGCCATCATGTGCTACTGGATTTAAAGCAAAACTCTTCAATAAAGCAATCGGAGAACAATTGCAAGATCTATTTCTGGCTCAGGCACATTCAAAAGCATGATGCCAAAGAGTTCCTGCTGAGCAGGTTAAATAAGAATGAAGAGAATCTTCCTCCTGCAAAATGCTTCCTGGGGCAGTTCAGCACAGTGAAAATAAGTTACTAGAAAGTAAATATAGCATCTTGTGCCAGTTGGGTATGAATTTGTACCGTGATAAACAACTGAGTTTTACTGAGAAAACAGTAATAAGAAATAAATTCCTGCAGTGAAATGTGGATCATCTGGTCTGTAGTTGACTTCACACACAAAAGCTATTTGGTCTGACTTTCTGCAAAATCCTGCAGGTTTTGAGATCATCAGACATGAAGAAGGACATCATATGCCTTAGGTTAGCATCTCAGAATTTTCTCATAGCGTAGCTCTTTCAGAGTTCTAAAAGGACAGGCTCCCCACACTTGCTTACAATTTTTTTTTTTTCCCCATTTGTGAGCTCTTTTATTCTCTGTCAACATTTATAACATTCATGGAGTGGTCTTATTAAAGATTGTTAGCTGCTGTTCAAGAATCCTGCAGCAGGTATACATCTGTTGTTGTCTAAATATCCCAGAAAATCTCCACGAAAGAAATGGCAAAGCAATGCACAATCCATCAAACTTGACGCTGGGCTTCAGCACAAGGAGCTTTCTGCATCGGTATGTAATGATACGTCCTGGCCAATCTGCTTTTGATTTGCAGGGTTTAAGGTCCTTAGAACAGTCTAGTCAAAGGCATTCTCTTGAAAGGGCTCACTTTGAAGAGTTGAAAGCAAAGGTCGCTATGATCATTTCTCAACTGTTTGTACACCATTGCAGTCCCCAAAGTATGCCCAAGGGCTCAGCTTCTTTCAGTATCAGTTCTAGAATTTTCTACACATCATAGACCATGGCATGTTTAGTTCATATAAATCAGTCCTTCCCTATTGCATTTGGCTCTTGGACTAGGTAGTCCACAAACTGGAAGAAGAGCAGTAAGAGTGATTTAAAAAAAAAAAAAAAAACACTGAAATGAACTGTTAAGGGGGATGTGGTGGGGGTTAATGTTTTTTGGACCTAACATCATCTGCTGTAACATCACTATAATTAGTAATTTCACAGCAATGTCATATAGGAAGGTGTATGACTGTCTTCATGCTAACAAAGGTGTTTTGATGACCTGCTTAGACATGTGGAGTAACAGTTCCACCGCCACTGTTGAGTGGCTCTGGATTTGCCTTTGCGCTACGCACATACAATCCCTTTAACTGTCAATAAAAGGCTGCTCTGAAGACCCCAAACCTGCAGAGTCGTCCACCTGGCAAAAGCTCACAAGAGTCCTGGTTCTTGGAAAATACTTGGATTGGACTTGCATCTAGATAACATGACGTATATAGCATGTCCACCAGAATCTGCCAATGCACTGAAAGTCCTCCTTTCCTTCTGCCTTCTTGAGTAATAGCAGTATGATTTGGTCACTCTTCAGTCCAATTTGTTGTTCAGTCAACATGCAAATGATTAAAGAGAGCTATTAAAAGTTTATTGAAAAAAAATGTGGAAAGTTTAAAGGAAACCCCTGACTGAGATACTTTAAAAGCATAATTTGGAGGCCATTGGCATTTCTCTCAGGTCTCTAAGAGGATGGAAACATTTCTTCAGTGAGCAAATGCTTGATGCTGTTAGCGTTGTTGTAGGCTGAAACTTGACTCTACAACTGGCATTGGGAAATTCAATGTTTGTAAGTAATTTCTCATTAATCGAGATCAAATATGCTCATCTCGCAGTGAAAACGTTTTATCTCGGTGCTATGTCCTACGCGGGGAGGCTGAGGCTGCCTGGGCTGTCTAGTCTGGAGAAGAGGAGGCTCTGGGGCGACCTCGTTGCTCTCTGCAGCTCCCTGAGCAGGGCAGCGGAGAGGCAGGCGCCGGGCTCTGCTCCCTGGGAGCCGAGGACAGGACGCGCGGGAACGGCCCAGAGCTGCCCAGGGGAGGCTCGGCGTGGGCATTAGGAAACATTTCTTTGCCAGGTGGTCGAACACTGGAACAGGCTTCCTGGAGCGGTGGCTGGTGCCCTGTGCCTGTCAGCGTCCAAGTGGCATTCGGATAATGCCCTCATTTATACGCCTTAACTTCTGGTTAGCCCTGAAGTGCTCAGGCAGCTGGTCTCGATGATGTTTTTAGGTCCCTTCCAACTGAACTATTCTATTCTGTTCTGTTGTGTTCTATTCTAGCACAGCCTAGCCTGTTTTACTTCTGCCTGGCATATGTTTAGAAGTGTTTTGTTTTGTTTTTCATCTGAATTTAGGGATTGATCCTGAAATCGTTTGCTCTGGAGTGCAGATTAGCAATTATGTCATAGGTTGAAGCATCCTTTATCTTCTCTCTATCCTTTTATTGTGCATCAGTGCAACAAAAGCATTGGTTAAAGCCAGGTGATTCTGTCAGAGCTGCATTAGTGCTAACAGGAGTTTCAGACTTTTCGCCCCATGGGGAGCAAAGGTGCCGAGCCCGCTGGGTGGCTGGTGGGGGCTTAGTTACTCAGCAAGGAGAAGCTCTCCTTTAAAATCTTTCTTTTCAAAACAGAGGGCAGATTCACAAGGATTTGACTCTTGTTGCTAGATATTGCCTGGAACTGCGTTTGGGCATACAGATGGGTGTTAGTGGTTAAATAAGCAAACCAGGGTTAAAAAAAAAAAAAAAAAGCCTTGGTTAGCACCGTCTCCAGCCGCACGTGAGCGGCCCTCAGGAGCGGCGCTGGGGTCCCGGGGCGGCAACTGCCGGCCGCGCCCTCGCGGCGGAGCGGCCGCTGCCGCCGCTCATTAGCAGCGCCGTGTAATTAGTTGATCGCCAGCCGGCCTGGGGAGGCTGCGTCCCCAGGACGTAGGGCGCGGCACCGGCAGAGGCCTCGTCAGACTTGGCCCGTCCGCGGCCCACGGCTGATTCGATCTCCGGACGAGGGGGGTGGGCCGCC
>VXAL01016792.1:64697-79819 GCA_013399475.1 Chauna torquata
CGCGGGAGGGCCGCCGGCGCGCCCAGCGGTCCCTTCCCGTCCCTTCCGTTCCCTTCCGTTCCCCGTTACCGCGGCGCGGGTGAAGGCCGGCCCTCCTGGGGGAGGCTAGGCCAGGCAGCGCTTGGTGTGCGCGCTGCGCGCAGCGGCAGCAGCGTGGTGCGCCGCGGGGCGTCCGGAAACGAGGGGTGGCCTTAGAGGCTGTAGGAAGGGGGGGGGGCGTTTGAAAAGCGTGTCCTAGTTGTTTTGGAAATCTAACTGAAGTTCCTTGAAATTCCGCTTGCTCATAGGTGATGCAGTTCATGTACTGCGTATGGACTTGTGGCTTTTTCTTGCGCGTCCTGATCATTAACTTCAGTAAATTCTGAAATAAGTTGTTTTCATTAAATTATTATTACGTTGTTTAATATATTTTTCAGAGTTGATGGATTGAAATCTTTGTTTGTTGAAAGCAGTTTATACCTGTTCAGCCAATCTAGTGCTTAATAAAATTTCAATTGTAACATGGCAACAATATGCAACCATATGGGTAATTGTAGGATTGCTTTTGCATCTTTAGGGCTTGGGAGAAGGTGTTTGTCACCTGTAAAGGTTCTTCTTTGGTTTCTCTTTTTTTTTTTTTTTTTGACAGGATGAAGCAGGAATCCCAGGTATACTAGTTGGAGTTTCTGTAGATGGAAAGGAAGTCTGGTCAGAAGGTTAGTATGTGGGAGTATTAGTTGTGCATACTCCTGGGAAGTGATGAACACTTCCAAAATGAACAATTTGGACACACCGTTCAGGCTAGGATTTCTTCCACCTGATGCCCTGTCTCAGGAAAGTGGTCAGAAACAGGTGCCTAAGGAATATGAAGCGATGCTTTCCTTAGTAAGCTCCATCAGTGTCCAGGAATCGATAACATAGCAACTTTATGAGCATGCTAGTATATTTCAACAGTTATGTTTGAGAATGTTTCTTTCATTAATTTGTCAGATCAGTCTTTGACTATACATACACCCTAGGCATACAGCTATAGTGTTGTCTAGTGGAAGTGTGATGGGAGATTAAAAAAATACTCTCTCCCCAGGAACTTACTTGACAGTCAATGTAATAATGACTTGCATTTGGTGACTTTTTTCCCATTTGTTGGCTGAGGTGTAGATTGTTACTGGGAAGGTGCTGAGATTTAACAGCTGGCATCCTTGCAGAAGTTGCAAGTGATTTTTCAGGTTATACAGGTTAGTTTTAAATAGTCTGCTAGTTTTGCTCATATCATGTAGACATTTGATGTTCATTAAAAAAATACAGTGCCTCTGTTTTCAGAAATGTTTTCATAATCTGTTGTCAAAAAAATCACAACTAAGATACTGATAGTAAATAGCATCATTTCATTAAGGTCTGATAGAATTTGAAAAAATATCTTTGTAACTAAGATTGTAACTAACTGTCCTCTGACAGTATTTTAATGAATCAACTTATATAAGCATAAAGCTGATTATAGGCTTCCTTTTCTCTTTCATCATGACAGAAGCAAGTGGCAGCATTTCTGGTACCTTTTGTAATGTGGCCTGATAAGAAAATTGTGCTACAAACTTAATCACAAAATCTTTCAAATTGGATAGCTCTTTCAGGTCTCAGATTACCTAGTAATGAAAGCAGAAGTTTTTATAACACTTCTGCAGAATCCCTTACTTGACATCGAGGAAGGTACTTGAGGGAACTTGTGCCTGGGTTGTGGTTTATCACCCCGACTGCCAGATCCAGCAGCAAGGCACCTGTGGAAGCATAAGCCGTGACAGATTTCTGTATAGTGCTTATGTGGATACAGAGAACAACTCTGCCTTGAGTAAGGCAGCTGGGATGTGGGTAACATTGCTTTAGCAGGCCTCTAGCTCATTTTGTTTTCTTCCGCCCTACTTCATGGGGGGCAAAACAGGATCAGGTATAAGTTGCATGTATGCTGTTACCATGGTATCAAACCTGCTTTCTTGCTAGACTGACGAGAGCGATTTGAGATCGGGAAGGTGTTTTCCCTAAGAGTACAGCATCTGCATTCACAGGCACAATGCAAACACTTGAGTAGCAACCTCACATAAAAGAGGGGGAAAAAAAGAAAGGGTCTTAGGCAACTGATGTAATTTATTTTTTGTATTTTGGCAAGTTTTGTTGCGCAGTAGTTTAGTATCAGACTACAGTGTTATGTAGCCAGGGTAGCACACTGCTTGCAGGCCTCACAAATGTGCTTGTACTGAAAACTGCAACTATATCATTACTGCGCTTCGTAGCTTTTTATGCTGAGACATCGCTTGTGCATTTTCTTCAAACCCGGCTCAAACCGAAGACTAGTTTGGGAGTCTGGTAATGCTTCATTAATTCCAGTTAGTGCCAGCAGACTCATCTGTTGGTTACATAGGGAAAGCACTGATACGGAGATTCTTAAGCTGTCTTTTAATTGAAGTCATGCAGGGAGGTGGTGAAACAGTGTGTGTAACATGACTGTTTTGTGAAGCTTTATAACTTAGGTAATTGCTATGAGTTTGTAATTTCTTAATTTTTTATTGGTAAAATAAGACCTTTTAGTATGTTAACCATTAATTTGGAGGAATAAAAGAGTATTTAGAGCTGTTGGACAGTTACTTTACAATCTAAATTTTGTTTTCTTTAGTTTTTCTACATTGAATATTTGACCTCAGGAGTGTAAATTTTGACTTAATCCTCAGTCTTGCTTAGAGTTAAGTTTGTTTTGTGTTCTTAATCATTAATGTAGGGTGATGTCGGCTAATACCATGGGCTTTGATTAACCTATTCTACTAAATTAAAATGTTATTCACTTAATTGAAGCAGGAGCATGGATAGTCCAATGGTTCATTCCTCAGTTCAGCTAGAAGAAAAAGATTTTGAGGAGCCAGTAAATCGAATAAATAGCAAATAATTCAGCATGTCTCTGTGTAAAATATTTACCACTGTGTTTTTATTTTCTTAAAGGTTTGGGTTATGCTGATGTAGAGAATCGTGTTGTATGTAAGCCAGAGACGATCATGCGAGTTGCTAGTATTAGCAAGTGTCTTACCATGATGGCTGTTGCTAAATTGTGGGAAGAGGGGAAATTGGACTTAGATGCTCCAGTGCAGAAATACGTCCCTGAATTTCCAGAAAAGGTCTATGAGGGTGAAAAGGTATGTAGTTGTTTACCGTTAACATTTGTTTGGAATTTGTTCCTGCCATTGCACAGCCGTATATGTACAGGTGCTGTATTACCTCTTCCTGTAAAACACCAGAAATCATTTAGATAAATGCTGGTGTTTGCTGCTTGAAAAAGCAACACTGGAAATGTGGATCTTCAGTTTTATAGTGAGTGTATGTGGTGTGCATATATTTAATTATATATCTTAACTGCTTTTAATACATGATGCTTAAAAGGTCTTATGTCTCTGTCCTTTCCTCATGTTGAATTTTACTTTCTGGTGAATCAGCATGCATGGTATCTTTAACGAAGAGAAGCTCACGTTGTGTGTTCTACCTAGGTCACTATTACTACAAGACTGTTAGTTTCGCATCTGAGTGGGATTCGTCACTATGAAAAAGATATTGCAAAAGTAAAGGAAGAAAAGGAAAAGGCAAACAGAGCATTTAAACTAACAAAACCCAATCAGGATAAAGAACAAAAAGAGAAGGATGGTAAAGGCACTGAAAAGACTGATTCTGTCAAACCAAAGAAAGAACATGAAGGTGAAGTAAAAAGCCGAAACTCAAAACCTGGCAGGAGAGACAAGGAATTTGAACAAGAAGAGTATTATTTGAAGGAAAAATTTGAAAGTGTGATTGAATCACTGAAGATATTTAAAAATGATCCTTTATTCTTTAAACCAGGTGAGTTACTACTCCTTTAGACCAAAATATACTTTTCTTGTGAAATTTGTTTCAAATTGTTTTATATGCAGTGAGACTAGTAGGGTCCAATAAATAGAACAAAACCTAAATACACAAACACTGTTCAGTTCTGTTATTTTCTTCCTGTGCCCAATTAAAAGCTCAATGTAGAAATATTTGGGCTGACCTGCACAAGTTCTCTAGTCATGTAATTGTCCTTCAACTGATAACTTTTTTGATGATTGAACTGATCAGGACTTTACAAGTCTAATTTTGGATATCTATCTTGTATAGATATCTAAAACAATACACTGACTTAAAGAATTATACTTATATGGGTACCTTCTAATGGTGTATCTGCAGTATAATTAAGCAGATTCAAAATGGGAGGTAGGCAAGACTTAAGTAATACGAAAAGTCACAGACAGTGCAGGGGAGAAGGGAAGGTGGGATCTCAGGTAGAAATAAGACTTCTCCCAGGAGCTGTGAGTAATGCAGTTAAGTGCTATGAAACATACCACTTTGAAGCAGATTTTAACAAATTTTTATCTACGAAATATTTTGTAAGCAGATACCAGCTTGCTGTGTTCATGTTCTGGACCTTCTAGATATGAACCAAAAGCAATTTTATTGAGGCAATAGACCAGAGCTAAATAACTATACTGGAAGAGCATGGAATCATGGAACTGCTGAAGTTTGTTACTGCTGGAATTATTTAATTCTAGAGAGGACTTTGAAGAGCTTCAGGTGTAAGTTCTAAATGAGTTAGGTTAATAGGCAGATGATACCCATTGCTGATGAACAGTAAATAATGTACATTTAAGGGGAGAGGGATCGGAAGGCAGAGAAGCTAACACCATACCACTTGGAGGGTTCCAGGAACCATTTCAGGTAAGGGATCTGTCTTGACTGTAGGCATTTCGATGAAAATTGTTGCTTGATATGCAGATTCATAAATGGTGTTAGCACCAGATGAGATTAAAAACAGGAAACATCGTGAGAACAGTAACGTGTATTATTTTAGACAATCTTCCAGGATATTCTAGAACTGGAAACCTAAAACTAGAGACATAGTGATAAAAGTGATTAAGGCCTTGGCAAACCTTGAGTGAGCATACTACCCTTGTCTTTCTATGTCTATGGTACAGTCACACAAACAAGTCATAGTAGGTCAACATCTCTTAAGAACTAACTTCATGGCTTGCTTCAGCTTGCCAAATCTAGTTATTGTTGTTAGAACTAGTATGGTAAATCTTGTGGAAAGAAGGTTAAATGTCAGTCTTCACGTCTCTGCATGTACAGCCAGGTTTCATGCTGATTCCTGAAAAATTTTTAGTGGTGTTCTCAGAGCTACCTGCACTTAGCAAGTGTCTGTCTGCTGCCACACAACAATTCCTAGGGCCCAGTATCATAAGTTTGTTTTACATCATATTATAATGGAAGGTGAGGTCTCTAAATTGATTATTCATTGCTATACATAGTTTTATTTGCATGTGATTACTTAAATTTTATTCCATAAGCATCGCATTTAAGCATCATGCAGCTAACTTTTTTCCCCTTTTCTGTTTCTTTAAGGTAGTCAGTTCTTGTATTCAACATATGGCTTTACCCTCTTAAGCGCTGTCGTGGAGAGGGTTTCAGGACAAAAATTTACAGATTATATGCTAAACATGTTCCGTGACTTGGATATGTTGTCAACTGTACTAGATGACAATGAAGCAATGATATATAACAGAGCAAGGTAAACAAGACTGTTGCTCTTTCTTTACACAATAATAACAATAATTCAGTTGGCTCAGCTTTTTTTTTTTCAGTCAAGCCTTTAAATGTAGTACTCATGTTATTTCCAAGTTAGTCATGTAACTGATTTTTATGTCAGCATTATGGTATTGGTTCTGTAATTAATGTGAAATTATGGAAAGGGAAGTATTTCCTGTTATAAGGGCATATATGGGGCAGGGAAGTGTAAATAGAAGAAAACAGAGTAATAGGGATTGAGTCAGTCTCTCTCTCTCTCTCTCTCTCTCTCTCTCTCACAGAGTGGAAGTGGTTATGAACGTATTGAATGCAAGATTTATAGTACTTAAATGCAAGTGTACATGTACACTTGCTTTTATAGCAGTTAACAGCAATAGCAGTTGGTAATCTTTTGGGGATAGTTCTTCCTGCTGTATTCTAAGATGCTTTATTTACTGGGTGCTGGTATTTATTTTGCTTGCAAACTTTTCAGAGGTTCTCTAGCCATTTGTAAATCTGGATGCTAGTGACCTTGTAAATTGTCAAACTTCTGCAGTCAAGTTCAGTTTAACATGCGTGCATATATTAACCCTTTTATAAACTGACGAATGGTAGGGGTGAAAGAATTGGGACAGATGCTGTTTTGGTGTCTTTTTCTGGGCTATTTAATGTTAAGCGATACAGATAGTAATGTGGTGGCTTTTGCTTCCACATACGGCTAGCTTAATGCCTCAAACTAGGGAAATACTGAGAAGTTGTGGTTTAATGGTTTGTTTATACTATGTTTCACTAACATGAAAACGGCTTGGTGAAACTTCTCATTTTCAAGATCTTTTAGAGGTGCAAGTCAAGCATTCAGCACCTTTGTAACAGGTTATATTGTGACTGGAAAAACTGCCTATAGGGACACCGAGATATGCAAGTTGATGATACTCTTGGACCATTCATCTCTTTCGTTGCTTCAACCTCTGATTTTTCAGTAAGGTCTTTTTTTAGGTGTTTCAGAAGTTCCCTGAAAGTTTTCCAATATACGTGTAGACTAGGTAGGGTAGGGGATGGATCTGTGTACCGTTTACACTAGGCTTGCTGCTTTTTTTTGTGGTTCCTTTTCACAGCTCTCTAAGCAGTCCATGGTCATCTTGTGGTTGAAATTTACAAGACTATATAGATACTCAACATTTCTTTTCATATGTTGTACAAAATGAATCCAATCATGACTGTACTATTTCAAAAGCATAATTCAGTCCGTGCTCCTATTGTGCTGTTTATTCTGCATTTCTAGTTGGTAGTTTCCAATCTGTATTTTAATGAAAGGTTTTGCAAGACTCTTTATGCTCACTTTTGTTAGTAGCTTCAGAATATTCAGTTGTATATAGTAACCATAATGGGGCAGGGGGAGAAATCAATCACAAATAGAAACTACTGCATCAGAACAGTCATGTAAGACTTTGGTGAAATTTCAGCTGTGTGATGATCACAGGGTAGTAGTAGGATTCTTCTTTCTTGAAACACTTTAAATCTAGTACAGGAATTTAAGAAGAATCCTGTGCTGGCTTATCTACAGGTTTCTGTATTGTCTCTTATTTGTATATTATCTTTACTCCTAGTGTATCCTAATAACAAGTAGAAGGATTAGTACTTCTGTTGAAACTAAGCTTCTAACCTTAATTTTTGGTTTTTTCATCTGAATTTTTTCTTGATTTTTCTACAAATAAAATATATTTGTCTCTTAAAATATATTTTCCTCAAAGTTTCATGAGAACAAGCTAATATATGTTCAGTTTGCTCTTCTAAGGTTGTTGTACACAGTATCTGAGATGACAAGTTGAATTTTCTTGAATTCTAGGTGTTATGTTTACAACAAAAAAGGACGACTGGTAAATGCACCATATGTGGACAACTCTTACAAGTGGGCTGGTGGAGGCTTTTTGTCATCAGTAGGTGACCTTCTGAAATTTGGAAATGCCTTGTTGTACAGTTACCAAGCTGGACAATTTAAAAACACTAATGGCAAACTGCTTCCTGGGTACCTCAAACCAGACACAGTTGCAATGATGTGGACCCCAGTGCCAAAAACTGAAGTATCATGGGACAGGGATGGTAAATATGCAATGGCTTGGGCTGTAGTAGAGAAAAAACAACAATATGGCTTTTGCAGACAGCAGAGACACTATGCATCTCATACAGGTGGTGCAGTGGGGGCAAGTAGTGTCCTCCTGATTCTTCCTGAAGAGCTGGACTCCGAAGCCATAGATACTGCGTTAGTGGCACCACCTAGAGGAGTAATTGTTAGTATTATCTGTAATATGCAATCAGTTTCCCTCAACAGCACTGCCTTAAAGATTGCAAGGGAATTTGATAAAGAAAAATGGGCACAATATATAGATTAAAAAGGAGAGATGAGTAACTGAACTCACTGTACCGAAACATGGAAAACAAATGGAGAACGAGATCAAATTGGACTCTTGAGATCCCTAAGAATACATGAGGAAAAATATCAATAGTTCACTTCTGCTAGTGGTGCCACACTTAAGTGTAACTGGAATTTATCTCTCAGGGAAGTTCCTAACTTACAGAAAAGAAGAATGTAACAGTCAAATTTGACTTCTTGTATTACCTAATGTAAATTATCATTTCAGCAGGGTTTTTTCCTCATCTAGTCAAGTATCTGACCAAGACTTTTTTTTAAAAAAAAAAAAAAGCATTGTTTTTTCTCTGGTAATGAATGCAACAACAAATTATCTACCTTAAATGATGTTAAGCTTTTGAAAAACTTGCACATCTTGATTTGTGCACACAAAGACCTATTTCATTATTCTCAAAGTTCAGGTCTGCCAAAACTGTTCAGTATTACTTCAAAACGGTTTTAGTGTTGACTTTTGTATTTTTACATCCAGCATATTTGTTTAAAAAGCAAAAAAACAAAGCTACCTCCAAAACAAAGATTTATACCCAAAGTACTTTTTTGTCAGAGTTCTGGATTGCTAAGAAAAGAATGATCCTAGAGTAATGTATGTAAACGAATCATTTGTTATTTAGATGTCCTCTGTGTAATAAAAATGGGAGAACATGTGAGATTACTGTACTGTGGAAGTATTATTTCACAGCTGAATATGCCCGAATAGCACAATATGGTGAGCTGTCAGTCTGACTGTTACTGGATGATACACATGCTAACTTTGGTAGTAGAAATGGTAGCTGATAGCTGGAAATGGCACTGTATTCTGGAATGTATATATTCCTTTAGATACAGAAATTGGGAACTAAAATAAATCAGTAAAATTTAAAGCCAATTCTTGAAGCCAGCAGTAGAAGTCTTAAAGACTTTGAGTTTTTTTTTTTTCAAAAAAACATCCTTTTTGCCATTTTGGAGACCTGCCTCAAGGAGTTACTTTTGCATAAGGCTGAACAAGAAATTGTAGTAGACATCCAAATAAGGATTATCTTCAGTTCTACTTTAGAAATACAGTAACAGCTGAATATGTTAATTTTATATATTCCGTAATAGCATGGAAGATCTCCGTGATCTCCAGCACTCACCCCGCTTCCCCTCCGGTTACATCAGATGTTAGTTCCAGGTTGATACAAAACAAAACATCCTTCAGAAAAGGTTTAAATACTTACGTCCCTGTACCGTTTAGCAGTTCTGCTTCTCCTGAATTTGAGGAGAAGCAGAGCTTGAATGTGTCTTGAATAACAGTTGGAATAAGATAGCCTTACCTGCATCTTTCCCAAGCTGTGTTTTTAGCATTAACTTTTGTAGTTGATAGCTACAGTGTGATGAAACACTATGTTGTCAGCTCTGTTCCTGTGTCAGCCTGTGATTATATTCGTCTAAGACAGACAAACCAAGAAATGTATTATTTTGAGGTGTCAGTGCTTTACCTGCATTTTTAATTGAAGATAGTAGGGCTGTTTTAGTACTCTTAATAAATAATTTTTCTTGTGCCTTAAAACAGTAAAAGCTTACACCCAAACTATTTGCTTGGCTTTTCTGGCCCACCAAAATTTTACTTTCGTACTTGTTAACAATGAGTTGTTTTGGTATCTCAAGAATATCAAATCAGTACAGACAAGATAGGTAAGCCTTTCTGAACAAACTTGCATTTGGTCAGGCAATATATTCACCTACTCTTGTTGAAATCTTTAATATCGTTTGACAATTCAATACAGAACTACTGGAGATGAGCTTCTACAATGGCAATGTTTTTTTTCCGGTCTTGAGCACATACTAGCTGGGTAAACATACAGCAGCAGAAGTCATTGCCCATTTTACACACAGAACAAGAGTAAGTAGTTCTGCATTGTTTTCATGTTGAAAAATATGTGAACAGAAATTGAGCAAATATGATGTTTTAAATATAGAAACCCTGAAAAGTAATACTGCAACTTCAGGATCTAGAGCATGCTTTTCTTGTATGATGCATTTATTTTGCAAATGGTGTTTATTGTTCTTGAAAACTATTTTGCATATTTCAGAGATGACAAATTTCACTGACTGTTGTGACTGGGTTTAGACAAAAATTGAGCATGTAGAAGGTGTAGGTCTATTATGCTTGTCTGCAGATGACTGAACAGTAATAAATGTAAATGTTTGAACTATGTTAAGAAAGTGAATGCTAGAAGTGTCTTAAGATATTTTTAAGATATTAATGACAGTATCTTGCTCCCCTCATAGAATATGTTTAGCCACCAACTTTTTATAAGTAAAGACCACATTCTTTTTTTCTCTCTTTTAATTTATGGCTTTAAAAGGCTATTGTCATGTGTACGGTACTGGAAATGTTACGAAGCCTACATTTCATCTTTCAACACCTGTAGCAAAATGGGTCACTAACTTTCTCTGATATGGTACTTAATCATGAATCTTAAGTTCTTATGTGTTTGGAGTCAGGGTGGGAAGAGAAAGCAGATAAGGGAGACCAGAAATCAGTCTGGCCATTAGCACGTAGTCAGGGCACAAGTGAAATCATATTGCTACTGTCATCTTTGTTCTGAAACCAGTTATTTGATGAACTGCTATTAAGTAGGGAAAAGTGGTAAATTAAGAGCAACTTGGGTGACTAACATGCTCTTAAATTAACTTTTATTGTGAAAACACAATGTGGTACTGACATAAAACTGTACCTTTCTTTAAAGGCATGTATATGAAATTGGTGCATCTATTTCTGTATCAAACACCTGGTTTTTTGCATCAATAATTATCAGTGTTTACTGTTTGAATTAATTGAAATAAAACGGATCTTACAAATGCACTGAATTACAATATCATTTGTTTTTTATAGCCTAGACAATTGCAGCTCTTTTTTGTCATAAGAAGAATACAGGTTAGATAGAAATTCCTGACGATGAGTTCACCAAGACAGGTGATACTCTGAAAGAGATGTTGTTGACATGTAACGCAAGATTTTATGTAGTAAAACAAAATACATGTAAGATAGCATGTTTGAAGGGTTTATTGTGGTTTTTAAAAATAAATTTCCATTTTTGAACAGCCACTTAAAAGGGCATGGCTTCTAAAAAAATAACTGAAAACCTTTTTCCTCATTGCAAAAAAGGTAATTATTTCAGTACTTAATACTGAAAATATGCATGGTTTTGCTGTACAAGTTTTTTATGACCTAATGTCATTCACAGCTGTTATTGTCGTTGGCTGACTTACTGTTGCACATATACCATATGCCTTCTCTATCCTGAATGCTTTCAGTATTTTGCAAAATCCTTCTTTTTTTTTTTTTATAGGAATATCAGCATAGAATATGAAGTGCAGTTTCTAAACCAGATTAGAGGGAGGGAAAATCTTGTGTTCCAGAAAAAACATCTAAACATAAGTGAGTAATTTAATATTTGAGAATTAACTATCACCACACTCCACAACATGGTAAAGGGACTAAAGCAATGCTGAAAGCAAATAAGCTCCATGTCGTAGTCTTTTTTTTTAAATCTGCTTAGCCTTTGTAATCCTTGCTATCAGCGTAGCTACAGTGATAAAGTATACAGAAGGTATTCTTAGAGCAGTCCGTCACCGTATGGTTTACACTGCTGATGATTAATGTAGCGAAGGATGCAGCAAGTCCAAGGTTCAGATTTTTATATTAAATGGCACCACCCAATCACAATACACTGTTTATAAAAACAGAGGTCAGTTGTCTGCAAACTTTCACTTCAAACCATTTATTGAAAAAGATTCCAGCTCATCAGTCACCAGTAGCATGTCATTTTTACAAAATCGATCATAATTACATTGGTATATTAACAGGCATTTTTTAACATGTAAGGCTTTTAGGAACACAGATCCAAAGCTATATGCTGAAGAGACTGTTCAGTGTTGCTTTCTTCTAAAGGAACAGCCTGTAAAGAAATCACAACTATAAATACGGATAGTCTTAAATTGGTAGATGACCTTGAAAAATTACTCACCCAACTGAAGGTGGAAACTTGCATAGTAAATTTAAATTTCAGGTACCATAAGAGGTAACTATCTAGCACTTTGGGTCTACTCTAACCCAACGAGAACAACATGGTTGTCTTGAATTCATCTTATGATAAGGCTCAGCTGTACTTTTTCTTTTTTTTTTCAGATGTCTTTTAAAATTCCAGTCTACTGTTCTATTCCTTAGTGGTATGAACCCTAAACTGAAACAGCTGCTAGGAGTGTTGATACCTTTTCAACTGGGCAACAGCCTCACTTCAGGTATTCTGTCCTCATGTAAACTACTACTGTATAGTAGTATGTGGTAAAAGCACTACTGTATATAATTTGCATAATCCATTTTGTCCTTTAAATGTAAGGTGAATAAAATCTGGATTCATTCCTTAAATTACTTTAAACCCTCAGGTGTTTCCAATGCTTTTCATGTATCTTAGACACTGGGTTACGTTTCAAGACAAGTGTTATATCAGTTAACTGTACATAATTAGCAGCAGTTATTTGTTCCTTTACAATTTATACAAAGCAAATTTTGATTAAGAAACGTGAACCAGGGAACTGCCTTACAGTACTGCTATTTGAAGATAAACAAGGAAGCCACCACTGACTAGCAGTGGCATGGAAGCGTTTAGCCTGGCCAAAGTACCCTACGCCTTTAATAGTGATTGTGTGGGTGTTTTTTTTTTAAACCCTTTAAACTTAGTTCAGAAATAAATGTACAAGAAGATACAAGTCAAACCATCTCAAATCAAGTGCGTTTGATCAAAATGTAGCTGCTAAATTCCCTGGCATATTGGCATAGCCATTTAAAAAAAAAAAAAAAGCTGCAGAAAAATTTGCAAGCTAGCGCCCATTAGCAGTACTTTTACTAGCTAACTAAGCAATTTGAAGAATAAGCTTTCCAGTACCAGTTTTCAAAAATCAAAGCTAAAAGATTTGCAGGCTATCGATACATAAATACACAGTCTTAAGTGGAATATTGGAATTGCTTAAACATTGCCCCTTACCTTCTGTGAGTCTAGCCTTTCCCCCGGTAGGCTGACACAGGACAGTTGAGCAGCCTACACACAGAACTACTGTCTGAGCATGGCTGAATACAGTGGTGATCTTGTAGCATCCTGGAAAACAGCATTTTTAAAACTTTCAATTGAGTATTTCTGGTATGCTTTTAATTGTATGTGTAATTGAACCAGATATCCTAAATACACTTGTTCAAGAGAGATTAGTATTTGATTACAAAGCATACCACGTAAAACAAAACATTGTCACTGTAGTCTGAAGCACTTACTTGCTTTTATTAACATCATCAACAGAGCCTGATGGCTGTCAAGGCCTAACATACCTGCAGTTGTGTCCTGCAAAAAGTAGAAGCTGGATACCTCATCTTTATTCTAGACTACTCTTCTCTGCTGAATTAAAGAACCCTCTAGAAAAAGAACTGGTTATTTGTTGTAGTAGAACATTGCTGTTGATAAAGTCTGGCAGCTGTGAATACAAACACTGCTGTTCAAATATATTTGCTTTCTGTTTAATAATTAGTACAAATAAGGCACATGCTTAGTTGTATTCTATAAGGCTAGCGTCATATTATCACCAAAAGACTTGCATAGAATAACTTCACTGCATTCTAGATTCAAGAAGAGGCATCAGGAAAACTTTAACTTAGAATTCTACAACTTGTAGAAAATATGACATCAATCTCATATATATCTCAGACAAAAGGATTTTCATGCCCTTCATGATTCACCCTAAGAAGTATTTTTAATTAGTCAGGAGGAATAGGAGAGAGACAGTTTGTAATGGATTTAATCCAGATGCGGATACAGAAAATAGATAAAGATGAGCGTAGATGCCATTTTCAGCATGTGTGGTCCAGAAAGATGGGATAAAACAATACGTGTTACGAGGAAGGTCCTCAGAAAGCTCCCTGATTAGGACTTTTTTTTGTTTTTAAGTAAACACTTTGTTTTCAAACAGTTTTAATCATTTTACTTCACTTTTAGATGGAAAACAGTGTCTGAGAGCTTCTTAGAAATCTAAACTACTAAGAATAGGATAATAAGAAAAACTGAATGCAGGAACAATTCCTTCTAGTCAAGATGATCGTTACTGTAAGTCAGTCTATGCATTTTTCTACTGTTTTCTTATTGTTACAGTTTTCTAATGTTGCACTAGTGTCTAAGAAACATTTGACGGTTTCTGCACCTCAGTGTGGATATAGCTGTGCTGATCAAAGCTGTTCACTGGTAGAGCGTCTCCTGTAATTGTGCTACAAAATGCTATGTTGTAGTTTATAAAGGAGAAGGTGGTTATATGGATGTTCCTGAGCCAAAAATCCGTGAAAAGACAAGGCGACACCTTAAATATTAAGCCCTGGCTATGTGGGTAGCACCGATACAGCAACATGCAAAAGAAGTTGCATGTGTCGTATTTTCTCTGTAAAGTCTCAGTACAGCTGGGTGTATGCTTGTGAAGTGTCTTTCTGGCTGTTCTTCCAGAACTAACCAACCACCTTACAAAAAGAAGAAAACAATGCTGGTTTCTATCTGCAACTTGTGCCATGCATTATTTAAACCACCCATTTCATATCACTTCTTGCACGTGCAAATCTGGGGCTTTGTCCTATTCCCCTCCCACTGGCCAGGATTTTATAAAGGGGAAAAAACAAAAAAACCACAATCCTTATTTTAGGCCTCCAGAAAAGTACATAAAATGATCATTTAAGTTTTCAAAAGGGGGGAGAACACTTTCCTTGTAAAGAAAGAAAGGTACATTTTTTCTCTATAGAACAGGTAAGCCATGTTTAGTATAAATAAATAAATAAATATGACGCTGAACCACAAAGAAAATCAGTTTTGTTCCTGCTGTAAGCCGTGCAGCACTTACCTGGACACTTCACGTCCATGAAGTAGGAGTTGGGGCTCTGCACGAGCCGTTTCTTTTTGTGCTTCCTCTTCTCATCCTCTAAGGAGGGATGCACCAGGTCCTTGGCCAGCTGGGTCGGACAAGAGCAAACACCGCACAGACCGTTAAACCGCGCTGGCCGGGCGCCCGCGCCCCGTGCTTCCCGCCGCCTCTGGCGCGCTCCCGGGCGCGGCGGGAGCTGGCC
>VXAL01016792.1:87681-102119 GCA_013399475.1 Chauna torquata
CCGCGGGGCCCCGGGGCGCGCCGCCCCTGCCGGGGGCTTGCCGGGGAAGCGAGCCCGGCTCTGGCTCGGCCCTGGGGCCGGCGTCGGGGTCCGCGTGTGGCCCGGCGGCATCAACAGTTGGCTCCCCGGCGCTGCTGCGCGGCCGCTCCTCTGGCTTCCGGAGCCGGACGTCGCGCGTGTGCGGGGCTGGCTCAGTAACGGGTCGCGCGCGGCGGCGGCTGATTTGTAGCGTGGTCTTCCTGCGAGTTGTTCTCCTTGTTGTGCCTCTGCTGGTCGTTCGATGTTTATATGCAAATTTCCAGAAAATGGAAGAAGAATGGAACCGCTGAAGCCGACGGTTGCCGGCGTTGTGCTAAGCTGCGTAGTGCCGGGGACTAAACCACCCACGGCAGGTGGCTGCGGCCCCTCTCTTCCTGCCTTAGCTCCTCCAAACGCACCTGCCTAAATTCGTGCGCGCGTACCTCGAGTTTTTGACATTCGAATTAGCTTTGTGTTAGCTCATCAGTAGACTAGCTGTAGAACCTCCTTAGCAACTATACAGAGGCACCTCCTTGACAGAAATTGAGTTTGGTTATAAATTTGGTGATGAAAAGGGGTTTCTACACCTCAACGAATCTGTTTCAGTGAGATGTAATATGTTCAAATGTAAAACTGTGGTGTATGTTTCTCTAAGATTTGTTGGTCTTAAAAGACCTCGTGCTGAGATAAATGTAAGCAGAATTTTAAGATCCTTTTCTGAGATATGACTGAACTGAAATTTCAGTCTGGCAAAACTTGGGATTTATGGTTAGCTACTTGTAGTTTAGATTGTTTTTTAAAGTAAACCAAAGTATACTGTTTTGGGGATGAAAGGGTAAACTGCAGTGGAGGTTGCTAGTATTCAGGAGAGCAAAACTAATGCTGGCTTGGAAGAATAACACTAAGAGAACACGTAGACTTGTCGTAAGGAAGTTGATTTAAAGGTAAGATGAAGCAACGTGTCGCTTGTTTTATGTTACTCAAATGCTGTATGCTCTTCAGACATTTTACTGTGCTGAACACTTGATGCATAGCGAATAAGCGAATTTTTATTTAGGCAGATGCGATTGACTAAATGAGAAATTTGAAACACTAGAAATGCCAGGCTTCCTACATTTCAGAAACAAACAAACAAAACCCACTTGCCTTTTCTCTCTGCCTTCTGTTTGCAACCATTTTCAAAATGCTGTATCGATAACACCAGCTAATTGAGGCCTGAGTAGCAGTTTACCTAAAAGGGTACTTTGCTGTATGTGTGGTAGATTAAAAGGTTTAAACCTTAGTAAATGCTGTAGAGTTTTCCAAAAAAGCCTGTGGTAGTACTATACTAAATATAAAATAACTTTCCGTGCTTAGAAAGAGATGGCTAACATAAGTGGGTGCGTCTTTCTTTTGGTCATCTTGAACTGCTTAGCCTCTTGATGTTTTTTTCTGTCTCGCTGATTCACTTTGAAGTCTCAAGGACAGAAAAAGTAGGATTCTGTTTTTTCTTAACTTATTCAGTAGTATAGGATTTGTTCTCGTTTCCTTCCTCTGTTCCCTTTTACAAGGGTCTGTTTATCACCACTATTCATTTTAAGAAAGTGCCTGATAATTGAGGCATACTTCTGATTGCATAGGTAATAATTGTGATTTCATTTCAGTTACGTTTTCCTTCTCTTATAATTTGTTTCTTCCAATCCCTTTCTAGCAATGGACCTACAGAGAGGAAAACTGACAAGGCAGGAAATAGTGAAACTGTTCATACAAAGTGCTGACAGAAGCTTAAATAAAAGTACTTTTTTTTTTTTTTTTTCAGTCTTCCTTGTGTTGGTTGAATTACTTTCAGGTCAGTCATGTAGATCTAATCTGTATGTTCTTTTAGATGGTCTTTCTCTTTTTCTTTTTAAAGAATGAGTGCAGTGAATGCACGCCGGCTGGTCGACACTAGTCAGTTTTACAGTCGTAACTAATACATCTGATGTGCTTAGGGGAATTCCGTTTTTAACAGTTCTGAATTCATTCCTTGGTGGATAAAACGTAGGCAGCCGTGGTGTGGAGGGAGATGCAGGGACTGCACGTTTGCTTTGCCCAAACGTGCCCCTGCCAGTTGAAGCTTTAAGGTCTCCAGATTAGCATTCCTAACTGAGTGCACTGGATCTTCCTGAAGTGTAAGCTGCCAGGCTGTTAGGTTTATAAGTTCCCCCAGAAGTGGATTCTACGATACGATGATTCTTCCTGTTAAGATGCGTGTTTGGTTCTCAGTGCTTTTAATCAGTACACGCTATATTACGTGCTTAGGGGTGCTCTAATTCTCTTCTGGTTCATCTTGCTCCTGACAGGACCGAAGTTGCTTTAACTCTAAAGGTCTGAGAAGGCATATGCTTGATGTCAATTTTTTTTTGTTTAATCTTCTGTCTAAATACTATTTGTGAGTGAAGTGAGGCATTTAGAGTTTTTTCTTAACTATATGGTGTTAAACTTATTTCAGTCTCTTTTTCTTACATTTTACATTTGGAAATTAAAGCAAACTTTATTGCCATGATGAAAGGGCCTGCAAAATGTCGAAGCACCAAACATCTTTCTTACCATTTCCCACTCTTACTGTTATTTACTAGTTTCGGTTACCAGAGTAACGGAACCTTTTTCCATTTGGAAAGGATAAAATTTGGAGGCAAATACGGAAATATTGATTTACCGTAGAATATTTGAATTACTTAGGCTCAATTAATATTATAGAAATGAACTGTAGTTCTTCTTGCATGACATACTTGTGTTGTTGTGCTGAACAATGTGTTTTGCAGATTCCCTTCTCTTCTGCTGTCATGCAAACACGTCTTTGAGGCTAGATCCTTGTAGGTTGCTTGGAGGTTTGCAAATGGTCCTTTAACTTCTCTGCTCAAGGCTGTTCATGCTGTAACGATGGCTGTACTGCTTCAGACAGTAAGATTTTCCAGCCTGGTATCCTGTGGCTAACAGTTGCGTGAGGAATAGGATACAGGTGCAATGTACATATATTTATAATTTACTGGTTACTTTTTTTTGTGCCTCATGGCTCAAGAATGTCTGTCTTCTGTCTTGAGTACCTGGAATAACTAATACCCTTAGCAAACTTTGCCATCCAGTAAGAGAAGTGAGCGAGCAATCTATTTCACGGATGATCCTTTTGGTTATTCTAAATGATGGGTGTTTAGTCTGTGGTCTGCAGGTCTTCGGCCTTCAGCAACTTCACGTTTTTTATATCGGGTTCTGTAGCCCTGTTTGGAAAACTTCTGAAAGGGTTGACAAGTCATAATACAGCTGTGCTCCTAAGCGAGGATCAGCTTTTACTGTTAGCACAGGATAAAACTTCTTATACAGTGGAAAGATATTATGTGAGGTTATGTTATTTAGTTTGCTTCCTGAGTGGAAACTTCTGCTTTTGCACAGTTCTACATGGAAACTAAAATGCAATTGTGTCAGCTAATTTTCATACTTCAACAGCTTCTAAAGCAAAACTTTGCTCTTGGAGTATCTCACACACATTTTGTTAGTATTTTCAATGTGGTATACAAGAATAAGAAGCATTAATTTAGAAGTCTCTGCACATCTTAACTTGCAGTTTGAGTAGTGCTATCTGGTAAAACTGGATTGGGTTCATCGTTCTGAATTAATAAGGTTTATTCTTTGCATTCCTTTCAAGGTTTTGTTTAAGCTGTTTTCTATGAGAGAAAGCCGTATCTTTTAGCTGATAGTTTTTCTGACTCTAGTACAAAGGCTTGTTGACTCTGAGGCAAAATTTGTCGTATTTACTTTTTAATCCAAGATAATATGAGCATTTGGCAGGAAGTTGCCCGCACGAGATAGTACTGTATCTGAGGGTTGAAACAACTTGTTGATTTTACAGAAGTAACTTTTCCATAGCCTTCATCTTGCAAAATAGGACACTACTCCAGCAATCAAGCACGTGTATGCTGACCTTATAACACTTTGATGAAAATCCTTTGACAAGCAAAATTATCAACTTCCCTTTTGCAATGAAATTTCCATGTCTGTAATGTGTAATGGAAATTATTTGAGTGTATTCGAGTCAAATAATGCCTCTGGATATTTCTACTCTTCCCTGCTGTTACTTGTATGATAGACAAAAAGCAACTGAACAGAGGGAGGTTGTGGTTGTGGATTTTTTTTTTGGTGGTGGTTGTGTCCCTCCCCTCCCATTATGATATGTTATTCCTATCCTTATTCAGCTGATCTCTTTTGGGCTTCTCCGGATGGTAGGAGCTGTAGAAGAAAACAAACATCAATGATAGATGAGCAAAGAGAAGGATAAGTCAGGAAGGAGTTGTTGGTGGTATTTTATTAATGGTAATTGTAATAAGGGAATTGTAAGCAAGATTTTGAAGCGAGTGAAACTAGTATAATGGTCTCAGGTGGTGCTGTAATATAGATCTACAGAACGGAAGTGCATGTGCAAGACTTGTAGGGTTTGGGGCCTGGGTATCCCTTCAATACTGTATGAGAAGGAGGTCAAAGGTTTACAGTGGAATGTGGGCAGAGGAGGTAAATATGAAACTGGAAACATGATTGATTTCCATGTATGTGATCGGTGGTCAGCAAGATGTTACCCTGATGTTGATCAGAAAGCGTTGCAGTGGGAGATAGCCTGGTATCTCCAGAATGGGTAAAAACATTAAAGTTTGTGTCTCTTTTGACTGTAAATCTGATAGTAACACCTAGTTGGTAACAAAAGGCATCTTAGGCTTTGATTTTCATCGGCCAATGAGATTGCCTTGCCCTTTTGTATTCTGCAATGGGCCAGCATGAGTGGAATCATTTGGCTTTTATTAACAATATTGTTGCAGCTTTCTTGCTGCGTGTTACTGTGAAACAGTGTGACAGATGTCTAACTGTTTTATGCCTATACTTAACTGGCAGATGGAGCTCCGTCTTGGTTATGTGTTATCTGGTTATTTGAGGGACAGGAGGGCAGCTCAGAGCTGCTTTTGTGGCTTGGTTTGAATGCAAAGTTAAGAACACAGAGTAACATTGAATGGCTATAGGAACAAATGTATTGTTTGCTGCAGGCTTTGAGAGCAGTATTGGAGGCACATAGCTTTTGTTTGGGAAATGTTTTTTGAAGGACTTCCTAGTCCTTCTGCAATAGGGCATCCTTTTAGTAGAAATAAGGCTTGATCTGACTTCTTTCAGAATTTAACCGAAATTCATAATAGGTGATGAAGAATACATGCAGTATTTATCATGACGCTTTATTTCATGTGTTATAATTGAACAGCAAACAAACATCTAATTTCCAATGGTATTCTGTAGCTTTTGATCTTATTACAGATGTTGTGGTAGCTCGAACGCCCAGTTCATCACGGTGACTGTAGATCTATAAAAATGATCCTTTTCTATGTGAATGAACTGTGAATAATAATAACTTCAATGGATTTGCACTGTGTAAAGCTTCTGTGCAAGCAGAGTTGATCCAGAGGCTTTTGGTTGCCAGACGTGCAACTCAAAACTCAAGATAGCAACTTCCTGTCCCAACTAGGGTTGCAGTGGGAGGTGATTTAGTACCTCTAACGTTTTTTGACCAGCAATTGCATCTAACATCAGTTTAATCTTGTGGTTTATAGTGAACTTTCCTCTGTAATGTAAGTCGTGACACTTTTCATTAGATCGTACATACTTTATGGGCAATTGAAGTACTGCACGTTTTAGAAGACTTCTGCTCAGGAGAACAAGCAGTTGAGCAAGTTTAAGATGCTCTGTGTTACTCTTCCTACTGTTGTACAAACCCTACTGCTTTGGGCACCACAGAAAAAAAACTGATGCAGAATGTCATTACGAGTTGCATTCTTGTGTTTGTATGGCAATATCGAAGAATGTGCAAAGCAGACTGGTCACTAGCAGGAGCCAGGCACCAAATCT
The DNA here is from genome assembly GCA_013399475.1 of Chauna torquata. Classification (NCBI taxonomy): domain Eukaryota; kingdom Metazoa; phylum Chordata; class Aves; order Anseriformes; family Anhimidae; genus Chauna; species Chauna torquata. The sequence continues at coordinate 93,595 of VXAL01016792.1, forward strand.
GCACCTTAGGAAGAACAGGTTGGGTTTAGAAAAATCAGGCAAAGCTAAGCTGGCTACCAGCCAGGGAACACATACGCTACCACCAGCCCTGACACACATGGTACAAAATCCTCCTTTCTTTCACCTGCTGGAGAGAAGTAGCTTTCCCTTCCTGAAACAGAATTTCTTGTTTGTATGGCTAGACTTCTTATGGGAGCGAAGATGAAGTAAGGTATCTGTGTCAACCCAAGCACGGGAGGAAGGAGTAAGTCAGAGTAACTGCTGGCTGGGAGGGCTACTCTGGCTTAGCAGAAGTGACTATAGAGGAGTACTTAGAATACCCAATGTAGGAAAAGGAGGTGAAGTGGCCATTAAAAGAACCTTGCATAATGTACGGAAATCAAACTGTAATGGGCCAGAAAGACAAGTATGGCCTTCATTAATAAGTTATGCGGTTTTGCCTGTTAATTTAAGTAGTAAGAGTGTTTCAAAAAAAGCGTATTTCCTTATTCATGTAGGCAGTTAAATTAAGCAGCCCTTCTTCCCACATGTCCTTTGCTTACCTAACAAAAAAAAAAAGTTCCCAAAGTCTGTTAAGAGAGCCATTTAAAAAAACAAACAAACAAACAAAAACCTTCAATAACTTTAAACCTCCCGCTTTGACTTTTGGCCTGATTTGTGTTGCTTCATTAGGAACTTTGTGTGCTTGCTTCTAAAACATGACTGTATTTCAGACTCTAACTGAAAATCCTGGACTAGGTGATTAATCTTAACAAAGATAATTTGTGCTGGATGAGACATTTTCATCTTCGTAGATAATCAAGATCCTTTCAGCCAGATCATCAGTAACAAAGCTAAGAACAGTATGTTTCCCCCTCCGCCTTGCCTTTTATCTCTGTTTCTGTTGCTGGTAATACCCATATGCCATGTATTTTTCCTTCCAGACCTTGGCAGGTCTCTGAAGTCTCATCTGTTTAATTAACAAGTGGAGTGTTCTTGCACTCCTATAAAACTTTGCTTTTTTTTCTTCGTAGCACTGATTTGTAACGCATACCTGCTTTATCTACCATTATCCAATTCAACTCCCTGCCCCGCTCTCTGATTGTATCTTGATAACCCTCAATTTCTCAAGGAGGTGCTTGGCAGTGTGGGTGTCGGATATAGCAGTATTTAGCTGTGCAGACTAACTTCTCCTATCAGCTCTTCAGTATCTATCTGAAGTCTGCTGCTGACAGGATCTGTATGTAGTACCTATCATAGGTACTGCTGGAACAGAAGGTACAAGGTGCATTGCTTATACCATGTAAGGGTTTTTTATTTCTAAGACTTAAGAACTGTTCCGTCGTGAATTCTACGACACTCTGTATGCTGGCTTTTCTTGTAGCAGGTCTTCTTTTGTAAATAGGCAATGGTATGGCCCCAGAAGTCATCTTCAGTCTAAATAACCAGATCAGTATAGACGTTCAGATCAAGTCGGAGTCCTAAAACTTGAAGAGGCTTTTTTAAAAAGAGGTGGCTTCTCCATTTCTCACTGGACAGTCATATAGAGTCACCTGGACCAAAAATTACTGGGGGGATGGGGAAACAAATCTAACCTTCTTGGCCTGTTCTTATTATCACAACTGAAACAGCGCATGAATAGCGAACAATGAACTTTAAATCATGGTGGCAAGGATAGCATTGGATTACACAGGATTTTTTATTTCAATAAGGAGCTTATTGAATCTCTTGTATGCTTAAGATGCCAACTTTTTGATGAAAGGAGCTTTTTTGCTGACAGAAGTACTTAGTTAGAGTTGTCTTGGTTCAAGAAGGCATTTTGTACATTTTCGATACCTACAAACTTACCTGATTTACAGGCAGGAGATTTGGGATCATCTTTTCCTGTTTTGAGGGGACTTTTTTTTTTTTGGTCTTAACAATTACATGATGCTTTTGATAAGGACTAATTGCATGTCATCTCGTACTAAGCACTGGGCTTCTGATAGAATAATCAAATACTTGTATTCCGAAGCTGCTTTCTAAATGGGAAAATCTGGTGTTCTTACCCCTCAAAACATGTGGCGTAGCTTTCTCATGCAGTAGAAAGCCATATACTGCACATCCCAGAGACCGGAAGGAAAGAAAGAAGAGCTTTAAAGCAATGACAGAAGCATAAATCTGCTATTGCTGCATTACAGGTGAAGTGAGTGTGGGGCTGGGTCCTTGGAAGATCACTGCAGCTGTTTCTGTTCCATATCTAGCCGTAGATGAGGAGATGAGTATGGAGCAATTCCTGTGCTCACACGGAGCTGCTGCTGGTCAGGGGATATCGTGGGGTAGGATCCACGCTGGAGCTGCTTGCAAGCTACTTGATGGCCACCTTTTGGTCTGTATTAACTAGGGCTTTAGTTTCGTGATTGGTTCAATGGAATCTGTGGTCTGCTGCTCAGAGGAGGGGAGCTGTGACTGTGTGAACCTGTTCTCTAAGGTGTGCCATCAGTTGTCGTTACACGGTGCTGAGCTGAGTTATGGAATTCACCAAGATGAAAACTAACCTGGTCAAAATAGAAGAGGATTCTGTCATCACTCTTCAGTGGCAGCACCTACCCTAGTTTCAGCTAGCTGTAAAACCATGGCCTCAGCTCGAGTTTGTTGGTGGATTTTAAATATTTGCTACTCTCCATTTGCACATTGGCTTGAAAGGAATATGTTTTCGAAGCAGCTCAGTTCATGCATTCCTCTTACAGTCGGCCTATAAATAATCGTTAAAATAAACAAACTTTGCTGTCTGTCTCATAGGACAATTTTAATCTGTCAGAATGGTTTTAGATGAAACTGAGTTATCACCAAGTGTAGTTTATTTTACATTAAATGAGTAGTAGATATAGGCTAGATTTTATACATCTTCTTAGGCCTAGCCCTTTTAAAGTTGTTATGGAAGTTCATAACTTTACTCCTATATAGCAGTAATAAATTCTTCTACTACTGTGTTTTTTATGGTCTTTAAGGTTGGACCAAGTATTTTTGGTGTTTAAAATCATGCAATTCAAAGGCCGCTCAAAGCAGTCTGTAAATTCTGAATTCAAAATTCTGAAAAGAGAATTTGGCTTTGCAGGATCTTCTAGTGTTCACACTGAAGCATTTGTGGTGGCTGAGCTCATAGGAGGGAGCTCTATTACAAACAAGTGGCTGAAGAGCACTGGATTCAGTTCTTGGTATCATAATCAGTTTATGCTACAGGTTATTGACCTGTGAAAAAACTGTTCCAAAGCGTAGGTTGGTGTAATTCTGATAATTACAAGTTGTATTCTGAATATCCTGTTGCTTTTTTTTTTTTAAATAGCAAGTAATTTATTTTAAGAAAGGAAGCTGTGTGGTAGCTGTACTGCAGCTAAGGAGGTGCATGCTGAAGGAAGCTGCAGTTTGCTTGACATGGTGAGGATTGATCAGATCTCGGTAACAAGTTTCAAGTGCTTATGAGCAGGAAACCACTATGCTATTCACGCATGGCACCTCCAGTCTTTATTGCCTTACCTACTTGAGCCACTTGTATATTTTTGTTTTACCAGGGTAGTGGTTAAGGTTTCCTTTAAGAACCTTATTATATTAATATATTTGAAGGTGCAAGACACTGTTCTGTATTATCCTTGGGTAGGAAACCAGTATTAGATTCTTTGTGGAGCTGAAGAATGAGATTAAGAAGGGCCAGCCAACCCAAAGGAGCCTGTTCAGCCCACTCTGAATTTGGTAGTATTTTCTGGAGTCTTATGGGCTGTCCAGAAGGAATAGAATACAGCTTTGTCCTCTTTAAGTTGTAAAAGGATGAATAAAACTGGTTGCACTCGTGTGTAATTCTAAAATAAACTAATCTTACAGCTTTTCAAAAATATTGACCTCCACCCTGGTGCATTGCTTAATGTTAATCTGCAGTACTTTTCAATGGTTGCAATAAAAGACTACTATGTCTTTAATTTACGTAGTGATACAGACCTTGCTGAGATCATCTGAAAATGCTTTGCAGATGTTACTAGGGACTAAAGCCAAATGTCCAAGTTTAAAATGATTAGACTTTGTTCTTTCGCATTAGACTCTGTGACACACTGGTATGTTGCAAGTGTTCCCCACCCTGCCTTTTATACTCTAGTTTTGTTTCTTACTTGATCATTTCTTAGGTTTACTGAAATCCTTCAAGAAATATCTAATATAAAAGCAACTTTCTGGGGCTTCATTTATCTACCTTTGCGGATTGAGACAGTATACTGATGTAGTACGGTAAAATATTCCCTTGAAAACACTAATTAAAAAAAAAAAAATAGTTGTGCATTTAATTGCACAGCTGCAATACCTACTGCTGAGGAGAGAAAATAGCAATCCCTGCTAGTACTTACTTCCTACTGCTTACTAGTTTGGATGTTTGTGTGACTTAATCGCTTGCTGTTCACAAGAAGCAAAGCCTACAGGGAAAAATATTTTCTAAGTAATTCTCAGAATTCCACAAACTGAAGGTGAAGCATATTGATTTTTCAGTCATGTGCTTGTGTTCACTTCCTTTTTCTGAAGGTAGGCTACAAGTGGTCTTGCTCATTTTGAAGTTGTTTTTAATTTAGCCTTACTCTGAGTGACTGCAGGAAAATACTTTCTTTTCCTTTTGTGTATCTTGAAGACTTACATGTTGTGTCTTGCAGTTAAGTTGCAAAATTTTCTCCCTCTCAAGTTCTGCCCATTGGAGGAAAAAAATAATCAAAAGCTCACAACCCCACAAATAAATACAGTATGATAGGAAGGACCAATGCTGTGTAGTTGGAGCAAGCTCAGCTTGAAAGTTGATGCATAAATTCCAGTCATTGTGATGCTGTATTGCTCAAAAAGGATAAGGAGGCTTTGTACCTTGACTTGTTTTTCTTGTGATCTATGTCCAGTGGTGAGAAGTGCCACGGCCATTGGAAAAATCTTTCATTTTCTTTAAAATTTTTACTTCTTCCACTCTTACTTCAAAAGAGTAAGGTAAGACTTAGTTAAGTAGGAAGGTAACTTGTTTAAGACAGTGGGGTTTTTATTATGTGCAGGTCCTGCAAAACAGATCTTAGTTTTTAGTGGGATAAATGAGATCTGATAGCGTGGTGCGTCTTTTACATACTTTGACAGCTTGGTCTAAAATGAAACTAGCAAGCAAGCAAGCCAGGTATTAATTTTTCTCTGCTGCTTTGCTAATTCTTGGTGCCTAATCACCTTTTTTAAAATTCCCGTGGCTTGCATATTAAAAAACAAAACTTAAGCCATTTAAGGTGCTAGTACATTGAGTGCTAATACTTCTTTTTTTTTATTAATTGCATCTTGCTTTGCCAGAGATGGAGAAATACTGTACCATGGTAGATATACAGGCTACTGTACGCTATCAGTGTGATGTTTATTTGCACCCTGAAAGGATTTAATTTCCTGCTTCATGTCTTACTGCAGCTGCACTCAAAATAAGTTGGTTGTCATAAATATACAGACTCTGTGGACTTAGTGAAATAGGAAACCTATTAAATCAACTTGAGTTAAAATCAGCAACAATTGTCAACTGATGCCGTAGCTTTCTCATGTGTGAGGTCCAACTGTTGCAAACTGATGTTGAGCTACGTGAAAAATGAAGTTAAAATACTGTTTAACTGTGTAATACAGATAAAGGATTCTAATATTTGCCTGCTAGAGGTGACCCAAGTGATTTTTTTCCATAGTAATTTGTGTTTGTGTGTGTGCGCGCATTGGCTTTTTTTCTGTCTTTTAACTGCTTGTGTAAGTCAAGAACGTGACCCTGCCACTACCTTCCTTGTAAGCAGACTGAAGACTAGAGAAGCCTTTACCTGCAGAAATTATTTGCTGGTACTATTGTAATAGATAACTTGCTCCAGCCAGAGTACTTTGTTTTGGTTTCATTATGTTGGAGCATTTTCTGCAACAGAAATTTTCTTTGAAAGAAGAAACAAAACAAAATCTGTAAGTCCAAGCAGTGGTGCAATGCAGGGAAAGTTGTAGTGCAGGCCTAGCTCAAACTGCTTCTGTAGCACTGAAAAACCTGAGATACCAGCTCTGACTAAAGGGTTAAAGTCATGGTCGAGGTGAAAACTAAAGAGAAACAGTGATGCTTTGAGAGTAAGCTGCTGCTCCAAAAACTGAAGCAGCAAAATAAACTGTTTCAGCCTCTCTGGTAAGATGGTTCTCCCGTTCTTGCAAGAATTGCATCGTACAGGTTCATAGTAGAAAACTACTGGTACTAAACCTGGAAAAGGAACCTCTTCATATGTGATGCTGGGCAGTCCTGTATATTTAGTATTGTAACACAGATCTTTTGGAGTATTTCCCAGCATATTTTTAAAATGATTGCATTACAACTTAATCATGGGTAAAATCTGCCTTGGTTGGTTGGAATAAGAAGGAAAGGGTAACTGGGGAGTTAGGAAAGAGCAGAGCAGTGGCAGCAGAGCGTCCAGTGTACGAGATGAACATGACTTCCTGGCTTCAACCAGAAAAGGTTTAGGTGAGACCAGTCTCGCAGGCCTCTGCTAGTTGCCTGTACGGTGTTGGACAATCAGTATACCCTAGCCTGGGAATTTTATTAGCTTTGCATAGTAATCCAAGGTAAATATGGCAACATGCAGCTCATGTTTTTGTGTGCAAATCTGTGTGGCGCTAATGACACTGACTTTTCTTAGTGTGCTGGTTTCTCTCAGTATGAGTTTATTCTTGACAGTTTTGTTGGAAGCTGTGGAAGAAAATGTCTTCATCCTCAGTAAAGTAAGAAGAGAGGATGCATCCCTGGCCTATAGTTGGCAAGGGTCTGAAGATGATTTGGAAGAACAGTAAACCCTCAGCTACTCTTAACCCAGGCTGCAATGGAAATGCCAGCAGTTACAGTCCTGACTACTGCATGATTCAGCTCTCAATTCAGACTTCATCCATGCAAACTGGAAGTTTGTGATTCCTGCAAAAGATGCTCTTCTATCCAGGTCTAATACCTATGGACTTGCTAGGTGGAAATACTGGTGTCGAACTTTTCTGTGTGGCAACTTTACTTTGGCCATTAAAAATAATTAGCCTGTTTGCCTTTGCATCCTAAGAATGAATCTAGGTCTGTATTTTCTCGAAACTTCTAGAACGTACTTTCAGATGGACATCCAAATGCTTCTGGGCTCTTTCACCCTTCTGGACAGAAGAGCATTGCATATTGCATTTTAAAACTGAAAGTTTTGTGATCTTTTGCAGTAAAACTTTTTGATTCGTGAATTATTCTTATTTATTAGGCCCCAGTATCTTTTCGAGCTTTTGTATTCCATTGTATGATTATGTGCAAAGTAGGAATTTTTTGATAAAAGAAATTCTCTGTCAATAATTACTTTTGAAATGCTATTCAAGTGTTTTGTGGCATAATTTAAATTTAAATCTGTAACCAAAGTGTTGTTCATACATAGCCATGCAAGTGTTCTTAGCAGGAAGTGGTAGCACATGTCACTAGGCTTGCTCTATGAATATGTGCAGCTCACCACTTCCTGTTACTGAAATGAAAGAACAAAAGAAACATCAGTTTCTAGCTCATTTTAGCCTCTAAAAAGTCACAGTTGCATTTGTTAAACTTCTTTGTATTGTGACAGGTATTTATGGATTTCCCCGTTGTTTTTCTTTTAGCTTTGAAATTCTTCTTTATTCAAGAAGAATTTTGGTGAAGTTCCTACTAGAAATCTTAAGTTCTGAGAGGCTATTTTTTGGGCACATCCTGAGTTTTAGAAGTGATCAAAGGAATGGTTGTATAAATCTTTTTGGTGCTGTAAGGGAAATGACTAACCACAAGAAACCAGTCTGTGCAAGGCATGGACTGGTGCACGTAGGTATCTAACTACAGTGTAAGCTTGCTTTTTCAGAAAACCATCCCTATGGGAATCTCTTACTGTTTATGCTGATGTCTTAGTTTCAGTAGTTTACGGTACGTGCAGAATTATCTTTAAATCATGATAGTCTCTGAACCTCATTTTCCTGATAGTTGTTATATTTAGTATTAAGTCTTTAGACCTAGACACAAATGAACCTTTTTAAACTGATTTAATTTGCTATTGTCCATGATACAATACTCTTTACAGGAGGAAAAAAAACCTGTATTTGTGCTTTTATAGCCCTTAGAGGCCAAGAAAAAAGAAATTAAGAGCCAAGGTAATTCATTTTCAGACATAAACGCAATTAAGTGTGATTTCAGCAGGTGTTGTACCTAGTTGGGGGAAAAATCTTTGCAGCAAGGTAGACACAAAATTCAATTAAACGTAGAATGGAAACACTTTCCAGACTTCTGTTACATAGGATTTTTTTTTTTTAAATAGGCATCATTCGTAAGTCATTTTTGGAAGAATGCAACTTAGTGAAAAGATCTTCTTGCCTGTAAATCCACTAGTGAATCTTGGGAAATTATGATTGTAGCAATAGTCTTAGCATTTTAAATCAATGCAATTAGTTTTCGTATGGTGTTAAAAGTGCTGATGCGATGTTTCTGTTGATGATATGTATTCTAACTAATGAGCTAAACTATATACTCATAG
>VXAL01016792.1:150260-178722 GCA_013399475.1 Chauna torquata
TTACATAAAAGACAGTTTTCAAGAGTGTTGATAGTGGAGGTGGATCTGACTTAAACCTAGTGCATTAGACAGAAGTGGCAAGTTCAGTTCTGGTGCTTAAAGAACAACTTCCTCTTTAATGCTCTTTAATGAAGGCGTAGGTTTGCACAAGACATTGTTTGTAGTGTAGCTAGTCAGACTCGGTCAGTACTTTTCAGTATAAGTAGGCTTTGATGTTGCTCTAACTTATGTCTTTGACTCCACTGCCAATCCCTTTAATTTCTTTCCTCTTTGATCTTGATGGTATTATCTTGAAGTTATTTGCAAATCTTTTTAAAAGCTAATAAATGCTGTGCTGACACTATAGAAAACTGGATACTGTCCTCTACATATGTTTTGGCAAATCACTGACCCATCCAGAAGAGCATAAATTCCATACTATGAGATATATGTACTCAAAGATATTTCGCAGGAAAATATATATCAGAACATAAGGTGAAATGATAGTTTCTTGAGGTTGAAACTTGATGTGCAAGACAATGACACTGAAATTTAACACTTCCCAGAAAACTAAGACTACAGCAATGTCAGAAAAAAAGTTGTGAAAAGCCTTTATTATAATAAGACTCCAATAATTTTAAAAGGCTTGGGTTTTCTGTGCATTGATAAGATAGCTGGTTTCCAGGAAGACTTCAATATATTACAAAACATAGTTTTGGAGACTTGATAACTAAATTAATGATTTTAAATTGTTTTTTAATTGATGCATAAGATAGAAGGTTAGTCCCAGCCAGTGGAAACCACATCATGAAGTACCAATTACATTTTCTGTGCTATGTTTGGATGAATTGAATGCCTTTAAGAATTGGCAGCAGGGTATGGGAATTTCCACACCAACATTAGCAGTTCATAAGGGAAACAATCTTTCCTATAAAATGCTGTAGTTACTGCAGTCTTCATGTACCTTCATCTTTACTAGCTGTTATCCTTTCCGTGACATAAATCTGCAAATCCACCTACAGGCCTCTAAGCTACAGCAGTTTTTGCTTGTTTCACACTCCTGCTCAATTAAAAACAAAACAAACAAAACTTTTTTTTTGGTACAATAACAGTTTTTCTAGATATTCTGCCTTTTTGTCACATGGTCTTTCTAATTCTAGTACCTCAAAACTCTTATCTTAAAGAGCTGAGCTTACTGCAGCTTGAGTTTGCATATATGAAATGGAGATTTCCGTGGTAGGTAAACTACACAGCTTGAAGACAGTTCTCAGCTAGGTCTGTTGAAAATGAATGATTGATTTTGAAACGTATTTTCCTTTTTCTGTGCCAGCATATTTAGAAAAATTCAGTGGAAATCACATTGTGTTTACAGAGGCTCTGTCTGATCACTACTGAATAAAGAATAGCATATGGATGTGTTAAGATTGGCCTATACTACAAGTTCCGTAATGTATTAATATAAGAAGAATTGCAAACGTAGTTTAGTATATAATTTCACACTTTCATGACAATGGTTACGACCAAGGGGAAGACCCAGACACCTCAGATGATGTTTGCTGCTCTGAGGATCCTGTCAGGACTGTGCCAGCAGAGCAGTAATTATGCCATGGACCTGTCCTATCCAACCAACACCAGTATGCAGCTGTTGGAGTGAGCAAATTAAGGTACGGAGCAGTCAGTATGGTGGAAGTAGGACCCCTCCTGCTACCACCGCTCCCAGTGCAGCCATGAACGGTCCTTGCTGTCGGGTACTTGCAAACTCAGGTTGTTCAAATCGAGCTTGTGCGCCGCCTCCTTTTACACGAGTTTCCAGGACCATGTTCCCTTACCACTCTGTAAATAACCCTGAGCCTGGCTGTGTCCTCATGGCTGTTTTGTAAAAGATGCCTGTAAATAAAATAGTAGTAAGTCTTTGGGTAGTCTTGCTGCCCAGCTGCACAGTGAGCTGGGTGAAATACCCTCACTACCAGCACTGCATGCATCCATTGTATCGTATCCTTTGACAGCTTTTAACTTTCTGCATGCCTAATCCTTCAGCCAGCCCCACAACCCTAGCATTGGTAAGTGATGCAGGACAGATGGTCCATCAGGGACAACAGTGGACATGGGATTTGCACATTGGCTGACCAAAAAAAAAGAAGAAAATGGATCTATGAGACACCAGTGTTACCAATGACTACTTGAGCTTCTCACGGGAGATCCAAGTTCTCTTACTCTGTGGTGAATTAAGTAGTAAAATGCATTGGGTCAGTAACAGGGAATGTGTGGTATTTTGCAGCCGCGCAGAGCACTCTGCCGCTGTTTTCAGCCAGCTGGAAACTGTACAGCTGTAGTTAGCCCAGGGCTGAGGTAGTAGTGAAGGCTGAGAGACTGGGCTCCCTGCCACAGTAACATGACCACATGGTTTCCATTTCACTTGGAATACAGGCAGAGCTCAGTCATACCATTTTGTGTGCTCTTAGCCAGTATGCATACATCTTCCACATGTGTGTCCAGAGGGAAGGAAGCTTGTGAGGTAAAGGGATTGCCAGGGGCTGTAACTGTCCCTGCTACTCCCTTCAAGTGCTGTATGAGAAAATTTGGGCATATTCTAGGGCAATCACAAATGCTGGTGTTTCTGAAGTGAAGAGGAGGTGTCCTAGCACCAGTTTTCAGCACCTCAATGAATTTAAGTTAGAATATTTGGCAACAAAAAAACTAAAGAGTTTGGTAGTTTAATTAGCCTAATGTCTGTTAACAGTAGTTCTTTTGTCTGTGTTGTAGCATGAGGTTGTCTGCTCACATGCTAAAGCACATTAGTAATGCTGCTGGTACTATTCCTTTAAACTTCACTGTAAAACTAGTTTCCTCCGTTCTAGCTGCTTGTGCACTCTTAAGGAATGATTCTGATTCTTTGATTTCATTCCACCCTGTTTACATTAAAGAAGGAGAAAGCCAGAATCCAAAGAATTGAAGCTCAGCTCTCTAATTCTAGCAGTTGGCACCTGAATTTCTCCTCTGCCCTTAACCTTGTACCTTGACCCTCATCTTGAGATCAGCCTGCACTGATTATAATGGCTTGACTTCCTTTCTGTTCCTGTTGACTTAATTTTAGTGGGAGGCATTGCAAAGTGTTGCAAGCATAAAGGTAAATGGTAGAAAGTGAAGGCTGCCATAAGGAAACAGTACGAGAGTATGAAGGAGAGGCTCCTCTCTGGCTTTGACTGCAGTCTCTCTAATTACCATTTTTCTCTGTGCAGACCAATGTTCTACCTCTACTTTTTTTCCGGATATATGAAAAGAATAATTTAAGTTGCCTTTTTGATTTTTTGAAGTTGCTGTTATATGTTTTTCAAATCTATGTAGAAAAACAGTAGTTGGAGGAAAAAAATAAGAATCTGTTTTGTGAACAGTCTATCCTGCAGTACATGTTAGAAATCAAACTGCAATGTGGAAGTGCTTGATAGGAACTCATGAGGCTGGACACTGGGAATAACATACTCTGAAAAATACACTGGTACCAAAATTCTAGAAAGGGAGAAGTAACTAGTTGAAACCTGCATTACCCTGGTAAGGAGGGCAGAACTTCTACTTTCCTGGTAGTAGTAGAAGTGTTGCCTTCTTTACTAACTGGCAGAGTTAGTTTCATCTGCTTGCTGCTGGCAAGGTGGAGAACCCAGGCACCTGCTATTCAAAGTATGTCAAGACTTTTTGCTAAATGAGAACGTGAAATCTATGTACATGTGCTGACTGTTAGATTAATTCCTGTAGATGTACAACTAACAATTTTTTGTTTATGTGAAGTGAGTCAGGTCGACTGGAGCACAGCCAAAGGGAGTAGTGGGTAGCAGCATGTAAAATCTCAGAGATTCTTGGAGTTGTCTTTGTGGGCTTGTGGCATATAAAACACAGCACTGAATGTGGAAATACTGGCCAGAGGATTTGTTCACTTAAATCTGTAGGTAATTCTTCCTGAGCAACCATCATATCCTTCAGGTTTAGTATCTGACTTGAAGGACGAGTGTACAAAATAGCACTGCTTTCCTCGATATTGTTTATTTTACTTTATTCACTTGTGGGCACGGAGAGGTATGCTCTTAGCAGAGCTAGGCTGAAATGTGCTGCTGCTCTGTGGCATGTGGGGAAACAGGAGGGCTCTGGGGAACCTCTGCAGTTGTGTGGTGCATCTTAGCCCGCTGAGATTCCTGTCATTCTGCAAGGCAATGTAGAACCCAGTAACTGACTCTCAATCACCCAAATACTAAACCTGATGGACGAACAAGACAGATCCAAACCTGGGTAAAGACAGTCAACCCAGAATAAATTTGACACGTTCTCCTTAAAATACAGAACTTGCCCATGACTTAGTATGCACAAGTTAGTTAGTACTTACCAATATAAGACCATTTTGACCCTGTTTAAAAACAAAGAAAATGTTAGTGTGGATATTTGAAGTTGGGCTTACTCTGTAACTTAAAGAAAGAAGTTGCCAGTTAAACCTATGTACTGAAATTTACAATACTTTTGTCTTTTAAGTTCCAAATGTTGAGCAAAACATAAAGTTTTTCAAAGGTTATGAACCCCTCTCACCCAAATTATGACTAGAATTATTCCTGTGATCCTGTCTATAGGACTTGGCTTTCTTGTGGTCAGTTAAATCCTGGAGCCAAACTTTCACCAGTTTTTTCTTTTTTGACTAGGCACAGACTGTATGTGGGTATCCCTGATTTTTTCTGGTTAGGTAAATAAGGAATATAAGTGATGCGTAGTTATCATCAAACTCCCATGCCTAGTTGAGGAGCTTGAAACACATCAGGGGATTGCCGGTTGCTGCACTGAGAAATGATGGACAGTCCTTTCTGCACAGCTGCTCTGGAATTTGCCAACTGAAACATGCAGAAAATAGATGGACCTTGAAAAAAAGGGTTATGATAAATGAAACAATATAACTCAGAAAATCCTGGGTGTTTGAGTGAGTGTTAAAATGATCAATGATCAATATTCATCCACTGCTTAAGGAACTGAACTTGGAACAGTGTGTTTGCATGCATTTTGAAATGTCTTGACTTATTCAAATGCTCTTTTTAAACTTTTTTTGATTCTGAAACCTACTTACGGTCATTCAACTTGCTATGTAATTACAGGCACTTGTCCTGATAGACCTGAACAATTGTGGTTATCAGGCTAATGCAGATCTTTACTCACTGAAAATTTAATTTTATTTCTGTTTAGTAAACAGTTCTGAATTATGAGTCTTGCAAATAGTGTGCCTGTGTGTGTGTGTATGCATGCAGGCAAATATTTCTCCTTAGATGCATGTCTGCTCAGTACGTGATTCTTGGCTGCATTTGTTGTACTCTGCAGTGTACTCACAGACAGAGCTCTTCAGCAAAGAATATTGTGTGAAATGTTTGGGATTAATTTGTGGGAATGTGCAAAACAGCTGCTCTTAGCTCTTTTGTGTCGATCTGTCCTGGGAGCACTAAGCTCTGTGGTTCGAGTTTGTCAGGACCAGTGGGCTCTGCTCTTTTACACTGGAATTTTCAAAACGAGCTCTGTGTAATCATCCTGGCTGGAGTCCCCAGGTTCCTTGCGGAGGAGAATTCGTGCACTGGCTTAGATTACAACATGAGAAACCTCATTCTCTTCTCACCTACTGTCTGCCAGGGATTTCTCTTACTGAGGTTTTTGGGGGTGCTTATGTCCTGTGGTCAGCACATTCTGTAGCTACCACTTGCATAAAGATAGTAACCGACTGTCAACATGTTTTAGAAATCCCCACATCCTCATCTGAGCAAGATTTGAAGAAATATCAGCCTAATTAGAATAGCTAGTCTTTACTCCTGCTCCTACTTCACCTGAAGTGTCAAAACTACACATATATATATATTATAGTCTAGAACAACCTTAAAACAATAAATTTCAAAGATATTCAATGTTTTGGGCTTTTATGTAAAATAAAACAAAAATAAATAAAAGCCTGAAGTCTTTTGCCAAGTGGAATTTTCCTCAGCCTGTGAGCATCTTTGATCTGTAATTCAGTACTATTATGGCTTTACTGATGAGCACAATAATAGATAAGGCTAAGGAGCATTTTACACTTATTTCATCTAACTTATATAAGGAGATGAACAGATCACCAGTTGGCAGAATCTTCTTGATTTTGTCTGAACGTATCAGAGCTGCAGGAGTGATTTGCTGCCATCCTCAGACTGTGAGCAAGGTTGGTATTACTCGTATTCTGCTTGATAATAAAATTAGAATGAGGCAGACTGTCACACAGTCTCCCAAATTTGGATGGAAGTCTGATTCATGTCTAGAAGGGTACTAACTATCAACAGCTTCCATACCTGTGAGGGCTCTCCTGCCTCTTTGTTCATGCTGAGGTGAGTGTTGATGAATAACACAGTTACATGCCCATGCATGGCAGAGGAGGTTCCTAGAGCCCATGTATCTATGTTTTACTGATCAATATCCAGGGAACAAATACGTTTCAAGTGACACTTGAGAGCTGGGAAAGTGGGAATGGTTTTAGTTGTAATAATCTGTGTCTTAATTGTGTCTCTGACTTGGGAAGATGTGAAAAACAGGCAGATGCTGTAGCTCTTACTGTTTGTGGCACTGGGTGTCTAATTCTAAACCAGGAGTTCTCCAGATTTCCCTTCAGGATGAATCATCAGACATCTTTTCAACACATCCTTTTACTTCCAAGCCTCTGTGTTGTCAGAGGCATCATTCTGGAAAGCACCAAGCTCTGGAAACCTATACCCTTCAGGTGGGAGATTCTGCTAAAGAATACTGCAATTTTTCAGAGGAAATATGCCTGAAGTAACAAGCTGACCTGAAAAGTTTGAAATTCCACCCCCTTGCGTAGCTCAGGCTGAAAACCTGGCAAAATGCTTGTCCTGGTAGGGCTCTGTAAGATGTTGACTGCTCTGGATTGTGTTTGAGCCTTCAGGATTTTCCTTCTGTGAATATGCATGCTGAGTAGGTCCTCTCACACAACCCTATACTACGATTCTCCCTCATATCCTATAATTACACTAGGGGGATTGTAATCAGCTTGGATGGATGAAAACTAACTCCTGAAAAGAGAGTGAGGAGCGCTGACCTCCTGAAACAGGTCCTGTTTAAATACAAGACAATGAGGTCTAATATATGAGAAATGGGGCACTTCACAGGAATTGCATTCTTTTTGTCTGGTTTAAAAATAAAAGGGGCAGAGGGAAAGATGTGATGCTTTCACTAACTCTGAGAAAGGCCAGTCTCTGCTTCATTCTATAAGAAACAAAAAGGTCACAAAGCAAGGCATACTGAGCACACGAGAAGTCTGTAACATGAACTAAATCAGAAGACAGATTTCTTTTTTTTATATATCAGAATATCTATTCTGAGAAATTGAAATAAGGATACTAACTCCAAACAACTGCAGACTGCACCAATATACAACTTTGAGCATGCTATTGAAATAGTAATTAAAAAGAAGTCCTAGTTTGCTGCATACTTTAGCTGCCCTAAGTTAAGAGTGACAATAAAATAGAAAACCAAAAGACTTTACCATTCAACGGCGCTGGTAGTGAGAGTTGTATCTTTAGGAAGAAAATAAGCACAGTAGCGACTATGACTCTACTGAAGCTCTTGGCTGACATCTCAAGGAAAGACTTATAATATTCCAGCAGTTCACAGGTTTCTCTGTATTCTGAAGAAAATCCCTTGTAGATACCTGATAAATTGCAGAATGCACACATACAGAGCTTCTGCTAATGAGTTATTGCCCTTCTGTTTCCTTGTCTCTCTCCTTCCCTTTAGGTCTGCTTTTTATAAAGCTTCTCAGACTCATCCCTAAACAAATGATGTAATCAGACCTGCCTCTGGGTCACAGCACCCTCAGAAAACTGATCACATCCTTGATTACTC
Source organism: Chauna torquata (assembly GCA_013399475.1). Taxonomy (NCBI): domain Eukaryota; kingdom Metazoa; phylum Chordata; class Aves; order Anseriformes; family Anhimidae; genus Chauna; species Chauna torquata. The sequence continues at coordinate 158,136 of VXAL01016792.1, forward strand.
CAATTTTACCAAACTTCTGAGAGGACGGACTCCAGCACTTAGAAAGGAAATTTAAATCTGGAATTTCAGAAATTATTTAGCAGAGACACAGATGCTTAAAAAATATGTCCTTTGCTTTTATGGACCAGACCACAGCAGAGTTTTTCTAGCCTATTTCAGAGCGGCTCCCTCAGCTCCCATTTTTGGATCAGTGTGATTTTAGCATAAAGGGCCACTGTGAGAGCTGGAGGGAGGGGAAGCCAATGGAGGGAAAGAGAAGTGAGGCTGTGTGGGGGACTATTAATACCTCAGATGGACCATGGACACTTCCCAGGAAAAAACGTCCAGTTTGTCAGGAAGGGATTTTTTTTTTTTTTTCCCCCAAGCTGAAAGCTGTTGGAACTGAGAGAGGACATGAAGCAAGGAAGAATGAAAATTCATGAAGAAACAGCCCCAGAGGCTGGTGCTATGTTCAGGACCCGTATGGAGAGGGGTAGAGAGGAGCTTAGGGTATAGGTGATGTTCTCTTCTGAAGGTGATTGAGTAATAACCTCTGAAACAGATTGCACCATGGATAGCCGAGGAGGGAGAGGTGGGATTGGAGAGACTATTAGTGGTATCAGTTAAGTACTTTATTATTTATAACTGTTATTAGCTACTTACTATATCTTAGTAACAACCATGTACCATCTATTAGTTTTGTTTGGTCAAACTCTATTTTCAGCATATTTATTTATCAGCTGCTGTTTAATTGCTTAGTATTATTAGACTTACTTATCTTTTCCTACTGTCATTCATGAGGCTGATAAAGGAAAAGGAGAGTTGACTGGAGCATGGCTCATTTCTACGTAGGTCCTAGCTAGGCACCTGCTGTAGAGCACGATTCTGGCATATTGGTGCTATTTATCTGTAGCCCTACCTGCCCCAGCTATGCAGAAGCAGGCTGCAGAGAGCAGCCGCAAATAATGAATGGCTTGTACCCTTTTAGAAAGGAGCTGTCTTTGAGTATGGTTCCTCTCTCATTCTTAGTATTCTTAGTAAACCTAGATTGTAATAGCTGATTCTACTTGCTTTGGTTCAGCCAGATGTAATCTAGGGGGAGAGGGTGTGAGGTATAGTAAAAATGTTTTTAACGTGGCTTTTTAATTGCCATTGCCCAAAAGAGAGGGACGCAATCTGTCTACCATGTTTGTGTAGAGGGGCATGCTGAGTCTGTTGAGGTTTCTGCAGAAGAAATTGTTTTGTCACCAGGCTTAACATAACTGGCAACCTGTTTGACGAGCTGCTGAGGCTGGTAGCAGCAGCAGTTGAAGACGCCCTCCTCTACAAAATGGCCCTCTTGTGTAGGAGGCTGTGGACTGAGCTACCTGCCAAACTATGCCTTCAGATCCTCTCCTTCCTCTTTTCTGCCCGTGTTCTTGATAAGTCCGCTAATCTGAATTATGCGCCGATTCTTACCATCTCCCTCAGCTCTTTTTTTTCATCTTCTCATTCTACACCTCTCCTGGCCTAATTTCTGCTGTAGTTTGGCTTGACATCCTCAGGAGGAATTCTGGGCAGCACTCGTGCTTTCGAGGCTGGCTGGATAGGAAAGCACTTTGCTTGCAAAATACAAGGCTTCCCCCCCTCCAAACAAACAAACAGCAACACCTCCCTGAAACAGCTGACACAGTTACCTGCTTGTGTTCTGCACAAACTACACAGGGCTTACCATTTGATTCTGTCTTTATGAAATTTTAGGTTGCTAGCAGTTGGCTTTCATCTTAGCATCAATCTGAGGTGGAGGCGGAGCAGGGCTGTCACAGGTTGGTGGGGCTCATGAGAAGTTGTACATTTGGATCTGCAGCTTCTCACGAGCCTCACCAGTCTGTGACATGTGGCAGCGAAGCCATAACCAACTCAGCCCCCTGTTTTGTCTGTTCAAGAGCTACACTTTTCATGTGCCTCAGTGAAAATAGTGCGCGAAGTGATCTCACTGCAGTTCACCTTCCTGAGTAAATTAGGTTAGCAAAGTACTAACTTAGTTAGAAAATTTACTCTTCTTGTTTTTTCTTGAGATTTGAGGCTGCCAGGAATAGCCATACTTCTGATGTGTGAGCTACTAAATTTAGTTATTAAACCAAGCTCTGCCATTGCTAAACAGACACATTTCATAATAGTGAACTCAAGAATTTTGGAAAAAGAAAGGAAGCCAGTTGCTTTGGCCTTGCTGGCATATTTTTGAGAGCATCATCCAACACATGCTTAGACAAAATTTAGTTTGTTTTTTCCTCTCTTCATTGCATCATATTGTGGTTTTCCCATGGAATAAATGTTGTAAAGCTGTTACTGTAAATAACTTGTTATATCTTGTGGATTTTTTTGCAAATTAATTCCTAAAGTGCCTTCTAGCATGGGAAAAGGTCATGTCATTCCTGTTATGCTGAAATCAACTCAAGAGTCATCAATTTTAGCAGGAAATCAGAATGGGAATGTGGGCTTCCAGATACTCTTCAAGTAGTGTCAACGCATGTTGATGAGCATGATGATTCCAAAGCCTTGGAATCATGTACCTCTAGTCTTCAAGAGCTAAATTCTGGTCTTGGTTGGTGGGGCACAACCAGCCAGGAAGGAAGGAGCTGGAGACACAGGACAGCTGTGGGATAAGCTCTCTTGGAAATCCAAAGCCTACTCAGATTAGATCATAGGCCTGTTTTCTGCCTTTTAAGCTTGAGTGCCTTAGTTTCCACTGTTGGACTTCTGTGGCTTGAATCCTATGGCTCAGTGTTGGCACAGGCATGCACATATCTCTATGCAGTTCGTTGTCACTCTTACTTAACAATGAAGCCCAGAAGCATTCCAGAGGGAGCAAAAAGGAATTTTAGTGGAGGTCCCAGAAATTCATTTTGAGTTTTGCATTTGTTTTCCAAGTGACAAACCACTAGCCTGCAAAACCAGCAGATGTGTTGCTGTGTCCCAAAACTTTGGTCTTACTGGCATCAGACAACTCTTCTGAAGGCATTTGGAAGGTGGAAACTAGGGGTAGTTGTAATTGCATCTCTGGAATTGAGCATCTAGTCTTCTTGGCTGTGCAACTAACACTCACACCATAGGAATCACTAGATGAGGACAGAGATCCCAGAAAATTTGTACATGAGAGGGAGCCTTTGAAAAAACAACTCATTAATAATATTTTGGGTGTCTCAGAATAAGAATATATAATAAATATGTAATAAAACAAACAACTCAGAGGAGATGGACATGTCCATTTAATTTTTTTGGAAAGGATATGTAAAGATACTAAAGCTAAAATTGTTACTAGCTAGCTAACTAGTAAATATAAATACATAGTAATTCCTGACCAGCAGAGATCAAGCTTTGAAATGAACCTTGCCTTATCAGATAAAATGTGGGGACAGTAGATAACTTTTTTTTGGCAAAGGCACTGAATGAGGCACAGTGCATAATGGTAGATTTTTTTCTACTGTGGTTTCATTTTGTTCTTGCCTCATTTTTGTTACATCGGCAAGTCTGGAAGGTAAGAACTACTTTTTTAAAAATCCTTCATATTGTGGATGATGCACAAAACAAAGACACTGGTCACTGGTCGTTACAAGCCACAGAGTAAGGGCAGGAATTCATAAATCCAATGCCCAGCCCTCTAAATTATATTCTACCTCTCAGAAATTCCCTATATGTTAGTTGTTTTCCATCTGCCCTCCCAAAAATATTACGTCCTTATGGAATAAATATCTGCTATGGCAGACTAACACAGTGAAGTCGAATTCAAGGTTTCTTCCATGTATTGAAGTATCTGCTAAATGTGCTGGGAACTGTCAGACTAAGCAGAGCAGCACTCCAGGATTTCGTGTATGAGAATGTCAGGCAATACAGTGGGTGGCCACTTGCACAAATTCAAATCCATTTCCCCCAACCTTTTTTCTGTTCAAACTTAGTATTCTGATTTATTTACTTCAGTAAACTTAACCTCTTAGATTGTGTTAGGGCATAGACTGGCACAGTCGTTGGTGAAACCTTTCACCCCCAAGCTGCTATGTTTAGCATAGATATGGACATGAGCAATCAAGCTGTCACTGCTCTGATGATCATCCTGCTTCAGCAGAATACAAGGTGGCTTCTGTACAGTTCCTAATGGGCAGGAATTTACATCAGTGGTGCAGCAACAGGCATTAAAGAGTATCTTTGGTCACCTCCTTCAGAAGGAGAAATGCTAAGCAGGTACTGGGTTCTTCCTTGGGGCTCTGATAACACTACAGAACTGACTTGCACAAGCACTCGGAACAGTCTGAGGATATTCCTGCAGACCAGAACATTTGCGTATGATTGTCTTAGTTAATTTTCCTCCCTGAATGCAGCTGACAGTGAGGGTCCAGGACCTACTATAGAACAGCTGACAAGATAGTTAGAAGGGCAAGGCAGAACAGAAACAGGGAATGACAGGAGGGGGAAAGCAGGATGAAACAAAAGCCAAATAAAGAAAAATGTCACAAGAAACTGGCCAAAGGGGGATTCTTCCAGTGTAAGAAAAGCTGCAAAGCGGGCAAAGTCTCTTTCTCTTCAGCTGCAGTAGGTACCATTAGCTACTTGGATGCATTTCTCTTTCAATCAGGCTTCCTATATAAGCTGTCTAAAGATGTAAGAGTACAGTTCTGTTCTTAGTTTTGATTTCTAGACAATATGAAACTATTCAATTTCTGTTTGTATGGCAAGCTATTCAGGTCACAGCTGTCAGGGGAGCAATCAACCACTTGTCATATCTACCTATTTTTCAGTCTTCTTCATGTCAATAGACTTCCACTTCAGCGCAGCAAATGCTGCACATGCTCCTTGTGGTGTCCACTGTGGAGACACACTCTGTGATATATAGCAGTTGGCTGAACAGGATCTAACCTTCCTAGCAAGACAGAATAAGGCTCTTGGGTTGGCAGCAATTTGAAGGTCAAACAGAAGACCAATCTGAAGGCTCCTAACTGGGACAAAAGAGCAGTCCAGTAGGGAGGAAAGGCCATAGAAATGTATCTTCTTGGTGAGCCACAGCAGAGTCCTTTACTGCCCAGCTTTGGGTCTCAGCTTTAGCAAACTGTTCTCTCTCAAATGGCAATGTTTCGCTACACACTGTTTTTTTATTGCCCTTTTTTATTCCTTGGCTACGTTTTTTTTTTTTTAAATGAGGTAGTTTCCTTCTAAGTTGAGATCTTCATCCACAATCTAAGACTTGCTATTTCCTCACCTGAAAAGACACTGGATTGAGAAGGTATGCAAACTGTTTCTTGAGGAAAATGGGAGCTTCCAAACTTGCTGAATCTCCGGTGTTTCACCACGGAACAGGACAACTGAGTGGAATGCTGTCATTCAAGAATGCACTTTTAGGGGTTCAGATTTAGAGTCTGTGTTCCCTGAAGTCAGCTATCAAACAGATTTACAAGAGCATGTAAGACCATGTCAGGCACTGTACTGAAACTCCCTCTGAGTGCGTATATTGGTTTGTTCAGTGTACATTTTCAGAAGGATTCATTTCTCATGAATTGCTGGGTTGAGTTTAACCTATTACAGTAAAACATCATTGCTAAATAGCTTGGTCTCAGGTCCCAGCTGTTGGGAAGACTCAACCTGTGTTTAAATAGTAGACTAAACTGTGGTGCTTAGAATAGGTCGAGCAGCACCCTTAAAAGAAACAGACTGAATGCTGTATTTACAGTGGCTGTAACTATAACCAGTTAGAAATATGTCTAGTCTTGGCATGTATGTGAGTCAAAAGTCCAAATATACTGCCGGTTAATTTCAAGGCATTACATTCAGTTTCTGAGAAAAGGAACTGTTGAGTAGCTACATAGAGACATCTTATGTGTGGGGAATATATGCAATGAATAAGAAACTGAGTGTATACAAAGCTAAACATTAACCTTTTTGGTGTAATAGATAACAAGAATTAACAGAGGTTATCAGTCACCTGTGTTTATGTAAATCTAAGAAGATAGGTATGAGGTAGACACGTGGCTTTATAATGAACTCTTGGTGTAGAGATCGGCCTGTGTCACTGTGTGCTCTGCAAAGCCAAGGCCTCTTCTGTACAACTTGTAGGGCGTGGGAAACACCTCGCATGTGAGCAGGTTCCCAGAGCTCATTCAGGGGAGTGGCTGATACTGGTTGTAGGTGCTCTGTTCTTTGGGACAGCAGAATTCTGCAGTGGGACTGTGGAAAGTTTTCCAGAGACTGTGGAAAACTCTTGGCTGTCTTATCTTCAGCAAACAATATTTGGAATAGTTTTTTGCTTGCAAGTAGGAAATAATTATAGTAGTCTCTCTAGCCTTTTGTAATTAAACTACTTCCCTGTCAAAGTATTACTTTTTGAATACACTGTTGGGTCCTAAACCCATTGAGTCTTCTAGAAACTGTGAACTGCAGGGGTAGAGGGAGCTGGCAGGAGGAAACTGAGCTCTGTAGTCAAGCCATTAAGCCCAAGTCATTACTGTTGAAATCTGTTTTAATATTGTGCTACAGCCCTGCAATGTTGCAATGTTTGCCTTTTTAGAGGCTGGCAAAAGAGCAGAAAGATGTGAAAATTGCTGAAGGTCTAGATCATGTAGATGGGGAATGCTGGGGACAGAACTAGGTCCCTTTCTTTAGTCAGCTTAAACCAACTGCAGCCCATCCCTAATAGGGCAGCCAGCCTGGTGAGGATCCTGGGCTAAAAGAAACAGGCCAGGGAATCAGCACTCTGCATAGAACCCTTCACTGCTTCTCTGCCAGTAATTCAAGGAGAAACTCTTTTAATGAGCTTGAGCTAGTCATTATAATGCCAGTTGCTGAATCGCAGTGACTGAAGGACTGGGGTGCCATGTGCCCACCTTCCTTCTTCCCATTTCCTGCATCAGTGCATTCTCCAGGCTCTCACTTTCCCCCTCTCCAGCACGCTGCAGTAGGATACCAGGTTCTTTGCAGAATTTCCAGAAAATGATATGAAAATTCTGGGAGGAGTGGGAGGCTGGGCATTACCGTTTAGTTTCCCTTTTGGAAGAAAAAGCAGAGAGATTCTTTTTACATTATGCAACTCATCTTTACCTCATGGCTCGGGGCAGGAGGGAGGGGAGCTCACCCCACTGTACCTCTCCTCTGCTTTTCCGGCTTGATAAGTGGAGATGCATGAATTTGCAGAGTTCTCTGTAAAGCAGAGGCATCTTGTTTTGGTCTTAAGCTCACAGCACTATATCCTCTGAGATGCTGTATTGTGCTATTGACTGAGCAGTAATAATTGGGCATAAAATGGAGAATATTTTGTGATTTTGTTCTGAAACATGAAAAATGGGTTTGTAAGGCAGATAGAGAACATACATTAAATGTTAGCTCTTTTTTCATCTGTTGAGTTTATACAAATAATGGCATTAGCCCTCCAGAGAAAGATGCCTCGCTTTTTTTCATGATGATCTTTGATTTGTTAGTCTGTCCTAGGTTCCAATTTATCAAGAACTCAGGTTTTTCCCCATCATTAGAGCAGAGCTGTGAGGACCTAAGTCATTGGATGGGGGAATGGAGAAGAGGAAGTGATGAATGTATGAATGACATGCAACACAAATTGGTATCTAAAACAGGCTCTGACAAAGTTCTTTGTCATCTGCCAGGATGGTGACCTCTGCCACCGCATGAAAAGCACAAATGGTATTCTACGTTATGAAAGGTTACCTAGTAAAGTTGTGTGAAATAATAAAAGAATCTCAAAGGCAAACCCTTTTCTGTGGTCACTGCTGTGACTAACAGGGTTTCTCTGTACTCATTTAAAAAGACGCTGAGGATTTGCTTGTGTGGGGGGATGAGAAATGATCCCCGCAAGGTGGCAACAGACCAGAACAAATTTCCAGAGAAAGTTTCCAGCAAACCTAAAATATGAATTCATGGTGCTCTCAGGTGGGCTTTATATAACAACTAAATAATAGGTATACACATGTGAGTCACTATATTCGTCCTGTCTGCACACACTGGAAGCCCAAAGGTCTGGTTAAAAAAAGACTCACGCTTGTTTGCATGAACAGAAGCGGAGTACAGCAAAATGAGGCATTCTGCTAAAGATGGAACACAGCATTCTCCTTGCTTCGCACTCCTGGATTCTGCCAGAAATACTCCTCAGAACAGCAGGATCATTTTTGTTGCTGGCCTCGCCATCAGTGTCTCTGCTCTGTCTGCTTCATTCACCACACATGGCCATGGTGTGGGCTCAAGAGCTGATCAAATTAAATGTGAGACACTGAAGGAGTAGCCAGACAAGTGTCTTGCTGTAGGGAAGACAGAGGCATTCGGATACGTATCATCAGCCTTGCTTATTGCTAGCAGGGTGGGAGAAGGGAGGGAGCTGGACTAGGGGCCAGGAGGCTCTGTGCTGGATTTCATTTGCTGACTTCCCTCTGCTTAATTTCTGTCTCTACACCTTAGTAAACATCTGTAGATGCTGCATAGTTTCCACATTGCAGACAGTCAGACTCATAAAGCAGTATGAACTGGGGAGGTCTGGAAAAATGGCCTCACTGTTCTGTTTCCTCCTTCCACTGGTGCAGTTGTGCTTTTTGTTCTGAGCGTAGGGGTTCACTGTAGTTGATAGTGCTGCACAGAGGATGAATGCAAATGCCCGTTGTCACCACTTCCCTAGCTTCACCAACGCAAGATGGCTGGCTAGAGTTAGACCACAAGTCCTTTAATTTCTCTTGGAGTGTCTGTGTGGCTGAGAGATGTTATATGCTCATTAACTTCTGTGCAACTCTCTAGTTCTCCTTCTGTTACAAAACAAAAACAAATAGCTAAGCCAAGTCTGCTTGTGACTGGAAAAAAAAAAAAGAAGAAAAAAGAAACAGAAAACGAAAAACAAACCCCAAAACTCACTTTATGCTTTTTCCAAAATATCTTTAAGCTGTCTAGAGTGACTCACTGATGTCTGCTACACATCAAGAGATCTAAAGGTATATTTTAAAATAAAACTAGGGAGATGAATATTAACTCTTCTTCAGCCTCAGCTCCAAATGTATTTATGGCTTAGTGTTCTGGGTTGAGGCTGCTCTAAATCAACAGGAGAACTTATGCTTAAGCGACTACAGGATGATTAAAATAGCTGTCTCCTCATGTTGGGGTTGCAGACTCATCTCTACTGATGCAGAAACTCAAAGCAAGCTGTGCTCCAAGCAGTATTTTATTAGCTTTGGAGACATAAAAAGCTTTCTTGGTTTGTCTTGCTGGTAAACACTTTGCCAGTCATATGTGGGCTTTAAAAGCCAATGTGAAAGAAGTCAATGTTGCAGTTTTCCACAAACGTAAATCTCTTAATAATGACTGCAAAGGCCATAATAATGTGTTCCAAAATCTTTAAAAATATTAACTGTCTTCCAGCAACGTCGGGAGTCTACATCTTCTGGTCCTTACTCCCTTGGGGAAGTCAGTGCACCAGTGGTGCAGCTGCTGGTTTGAAGCCTCCCCACAAGGGGATTTTTTATGCAGCCCCTCACACACAGGGCTCTTGGAGTTCTCCCAGCAGCTTGCTTACTGCAGCAGTCTTGTGTCCAGAGCTGCAACATGCTATTTCATACACAGCAATAAACACATTATCATAGTGAATAGTACCACCTTATTTGCTATGGGAGGACCAGCGTAACCCAGCGCTGCAGATTGTAAGCATTCCTGAATAGTCTCTAACTGTGGACTGCTGCAAACCATTTGCTTACAGAGGTGCTGCTGGGAATGGGAATGACTGACAAGCAAGTCATGAAGAGTTTTTTCACATTAGCTGTACAAATCTTTCCAGATGATGGTAAATCAGATGGTTGATTTTAATTTCACTTTCGACTTCATCCCTTAATTTCAACCCTTAGTTATACATCTTCACAATCCCAGATGACTTGTAGCCAGCTAAGTAAATAGAACCCCGAATTACTAAAGCTCTGAAATGTTTGTAGGTCTCTGAGATTAGAACCATTTGCAAAAAATATAAGCAGCATGTGCCAACAACACATGCAAAAAGTACACAGCACACATTACTTGCAGGAAAAAGTCAAGTCTGCAGATAGTCCTGAGTCTTACCATCCTTGCACATTGGTACATCGTGGTTTCATATTGCTAATGATTTTACAGTGCCATCAACCATATCTGTTCATTTTCCCACATTTCAAAGTGACATACCAGTTCTTTTCCTCTACTTAGCATTCCAGGGCTGACTCTAGACAATAGTAAAATTTCTGCTGGCAGCGGAAGTGCCTGTGGCACAACTCTAGGCATCCAATCTGGTTGTGGCTATAGCTGGCTTTCAGGGAGAAGGGGACAGGGTGGATACGGCAAGGTTTGGAGTCAGACTGATAAGCAGCACAGCAACTGAAGTTGCTGGGTTTTGTTTGTTTGTTTGTTTGTTTTGTTTTGTTTTTTCTTTTTTTTTCTTTCCCCCCTTCTCTTTCTGTCTTCATGGCTGGAATGGCTCCATCCCAGCCTTTTTATCCTAGGAATGGATATCCTAGGAATGCAGCCTACGCAGGTGAGAAACTATAATGAGAAGTTGGGCTTGTTAGCTTCTGTTTCCTTAGGGAAGGACTGTAATGAGAAGCTTTACCTTCATGCAGAAATACTGATAGCAATGATGTAAAGCTTAAGCCTTTAATCTGGGAGCCCAATTGATGATTACCTGCCACACTTACGAGAACCTAAATGCTGTGACTATTTAGATCAGCCTTTTGATTTACTACAGATGCTACATTTACCCACCAAAAGAAAAATACCTTATATTTGGCAAGCATGTCTTGGTTATTCTGTGCTTCAAAGCTCTGGCCTTTATGCGTCTGAAAGATGTGGAGCCTGCCATTTTCCCATGCTTGAAGTGGCATTAAGTAAGGCAAAGGAGAACTGGGTGTCCTGAATTAAAACTCTTTCTAAAACTACACTACACATCATGCAACCACACAATCATTTCTTAGGCTTGGCTACTCAGTCATGTTTACAAGAGTAAAAATCTCATTATGCTCTAAATACAGACATACCGTTATGCTCCAAATACAGGCCTCTACCTCCCTTAAGTACCATGCTTAGGATAGAGACAGTACAGGAACGATGTTTTGCATAGCTGAGACTTCAGTAATTTTTAGGAGACGATGGAACATTCAAAATGATTTTCTACTGAAACAGTAACAATTTAATGAAAGGATCACTGTGGTTAGATCCCTGAATGATTTTTTCCAGCTGTTTGCTGCTTTACAAAGTAAAGTGCTAACATGCAGTAGTGATAGATAGTCATCTATTTTTAGCCTGTTTTACATTGCTTGTATGTTTGAACCATGGGAAGTCATTCAAATGAAATATGGAATGATGTTGACAGGGATGTGTGAACCCATGAAGACATCGAAATGTAGTTATGCAGATGCTGCTTAACTATCTCTGTGTGACTAGAGACGGGGCAACGAGGGACCACAAAATGCAGCAGGTCTTACCAAGGTTACTCATTTACTGGCTGGAACATCTATTCTGGTCACTGCTATGAAAGCACATTTTTAACAAAAGGAAATCATACTAATGAAAGGTTTTACTGCAGTTATGTGTCACCTTAGATTCTTTTAGACGCCCAGATCTCAGAACATACAGAAATGCACATTAGCATGGTACGGTGTCACACGGAACTGGGGATGGGTGCATTATGTGAGCACGGTTGAGTTACTAAGCTCTTCCTCAGGGAGTGCCAATAAATCTTTTTTCATGGTGCATCATAAATTCTTGACCACACAGGCATTATAGAAATCAGTCTTGTAAATTCTAGAGTCTAGCAGCTAGAGGCGAAGTAATGTAGACTTGCAGCTATTCTTAAATAATTGCCTTAGCTATATTGAATCTAATTGTACAGGGCTTTGAGTGAAAGAAATAATAGGCATTGCAGATTTAAAATTCTGTACAAGGTCTTCAGACAGTTTTCTTGAATGTGATTTGTATCACACTCCAAAATAACTTCCCAATCCTCCTGCAAAATGCCATGATTTAAAATGATTAAAAATATATTTGGGACTTCACATTGTTTAGTGTGAAGCAAGTCGAAATCCCAGAAAAGAAAGACCGTTTGATATGGCAAAAAGAAGGTCTGTGATAGTTTGACTCTAGATCTACTCTATAACTCAGCTGAATGTCTGTTCTTCAAAATTCAGGGCTATCTGTGTCAGCAATTCATAGAAACCCTTTGATTACAGCACTGAACAGCCGTTGGCACATTCACATTTTGCTATAGGGAGTAAATCAGCTTAGTGTTTGGAGCTTAGCAAGACTGCTTTTAAAGGTCTAATACTGCTCATAGGGGATCTCCTTGGCTTCTTATTTCAGAACAAGCTGGATATCTCCCTCCCACTGTATTTTACCATCTCAGTTTCAAGCTCCAGCTAGAGCAGAAAAATGCCAGAAAGCCTTGTTCAGTCCTTGAATTAGCAGATATCAAGCAAAGGGAGTGAGGAAAGGAAATCTGAACCAATAGTCTCCTTTTCACAATTCACATTGCTGCTCAACATTGGGAATAACTGAGCCTGAAGAATAACATGATAAAAAATAATATATTCCTAGTGACATGGCAAGACAATTCCTGTTTCTCTGGTCTAATTTTATCCCAAACAGGATAAAATGGTGCCATTTGCGAACTAACACAAGTCTCATTCACCCAGTTATCAGTGATGTGTATGCACTGTCTTTGTGTACAGTGGCAAGTTTTTCCCAGGGATATTTTGCTTTTGAGCCAAAACGCTTCAGAATCTAAATTCTGGGAGCCATTGGCAACTTTTGTGTTAATATTTACAGTGCTTTGTGGCCAATAAAGTAGAACTAAAATCCAGTACATGCCCAGTACAGTACAAGGAATAGTGGGCTGCAAAATTATTTGAACAAAACTAGAGTCATGTATGTACAACAGAGAGTGAGGTGGGATGCCCTTATAGCTTACAGCAAATGAAGCAAAAATAGCTTGTGGAGTATTTTGACCATCAACAGTCTTGTTTAATGTAGAATGAAAAGTAATGCAGTTTGTGTGCAGTTATAGTTCACAGACGTACTTCTACTGTAGTAATATTCTACACGGAAATAACAGATGTTAGAGGTGAAAAAAGTCCTCTTAGTTCACCTAGTTCATCCTGGGACTTTCCCATCAGACCATTTTTAAGTGTTTGGAATGGGACTTTAGAAATTAACATTCTTTTACAACACTTTCTTTAAAAGTTCTTTTCGCAGACAAATAGACTTCACATTATGTTTCCTGAGATTTATTTAAAATAATATCATTCTGTACCATCTCATTCCCTTCCCAACCCTGCCGTAATTATCAGAGAAATTCTTCTTTTAATTTTTGTGGCTGGCTTATAGTCTATTTTCCGTACATTTTTTAACAAGCTAATCTTGGTGGTGAAATTCAAAACCTGCGTATCATCTACATACTCAGTGTTTGTGGCATAGAAACTTCTTTGGTTTTGCCCCATGTGACATAAAAAACAGTACAATGAGTTTTAGGTTCTGGAATTATTCAAGTGCTTTTGAACAGTTTTCTCTGCTTTAATCGAATGGATAGGCCGGTCCCAGCTATCACATTTTCCTGTCAGATAGGTAGTACTAGGTTTTCTTTCAAAGGGATGCTTGGGAGAGCTCTGTTCTTCTCTGCGCTCTGACACACTATAAACTGAGTTGCCTATTTTTTTTAAATATACCCATAGTTACATCATTTGCCTAAAATTAGTGTGTAAGCCTTGTTCAGTTGTGATAAAGAGAAATTAGTTGCATTGTCTATGAAGTGGTCTGTTTTGCTTAAGATAGGATGAAATAAAGCCTGATGATCTTAAAAGTAGCTTAAGATGAGTACAGAATCATGAGAATATTTTCAGGAGTGCATTTGGAAATCATATAAAATTTACATAACTGATTACAGTAAAGGTAGGAAACCTAAAGGCCAGTGACATGAAATAATACTGCCAGATGTCACCAGGATGCACTTGCATTATCAAACAGACTCTTGGAGGACAATTGATGAAGCTGGTGCTGAAAGCTGCCACACATCTGAGAACTTCCAGGCATTTCTTTAACACACGAATTAAAAATATCTTCTTTTCTATACAAATTACATGTTAGGAAACAATGTGGAGAATTTAAAAGCAATTCAGTTCATTCGTATCATTTATTTTTTACATCTTTTTTGGTTTGTTCAAAAAAAACACCACACAGAATAATCACATTCACCTTCATTTATACCTTGTAGTGTGACCAAGCCATGACAGTGCAGACAAAGAAAAGTTTGGATCAAAGTTAAAATGTTGCCTTTGTTCAATAGGATGCCTCTGGCGTCCTTGGAAAAATGATGTAAAATTAACATAGACTCTCAGAAATCAAAGCAGTATAAGATCATCTGAATATCAGTTATTTGAAAAAAGGAATTCTGGTGAAAAGACTACAGCTCTTTGCTTGTTTGTTGCACTGTTCTCTTTTCCTTCTACTACCACTCTCTTTTCTGCAGCTACAGCTCCTAGAATACAATGAATTAGAACCATACTGTCAGGATTTCAACCCCCTCATCTGGGAGAAGAGGTTGAAACAGACTTCCCACTTTTTGCATTCACACAGGATTCTTAACACTGTTGTAAACTACAAGATTATTTTGGAGCATTTTTAATACTAAGATATTGTTTGCTTCCTGCAGAGGAATATCCATTCTAGAGGACTCTATCATCTCAAAGTACCCTTTCTGAAATGTCCAGTAGTGACTGGATTTTGCAGACATGTTCAGCGATGGGAAAATCAAATCTCTTATGACAGATCTCATGGGTTACCAAGTTGTTGCCAAGGCTCAGAAAATGCTCCATCTCTTTGGGCAAAGATAAACCATGGAAAAGAACATTTTTTTTTTCTGATTGTTATAGTACTTTAACAAACTGTGCCTTTGGCCCATTCTGACTCATTTGCTTAATGGAGAGGAAAACAACGTTTTGATGTCATTTGAAAGAAACACTTAAAGGCAGCTTGTCAGCTAGTCTGAGTTCATGTTAATAGAACTGCTCCAGTGTATGCTGTCTGGGGAATCTGACCCATAGTTCTGCTTGTGTGAAGGAACATCCTTCTGGAGAAATGTGTATACATGTAGATGTATACATGAATATACATGTGTGTATGTGCCTACACAGTCCAGCCCACATGGATCCTGTTGATAGTATGCAATTTCTTTGGCCAGCTTCCTTCTTTCCTGTGTGTTTTAGGAAACACAACTGCTATGTAGATCTCAGATATATATTTCAATTGGACTTCAGAAAAAAATAGCAATCTTCTGCTCCAATACAGTCCGTATCAGCCTAATTCAATTGCACTGCTATAGTAAACGTTATATTCCACAAGAAACAACACATTCAGAAATGAGGGTTCCCTCCTCAGCACTGGGGAGAACCACTGTTCCTATGGAAGCAGAAGTTCAGGTAATTTCTTACCACGATGGTGTTACGCAGGGCCGGGGTACTGAAGATCACGTCTGTTCTGTAGCCTGGCCTGGCATCTTTGCGCAATGCTTTGTGCCACACCGCCCCCTCAAGGTGTGTGTGCAGAAGTGTTGTGGGCACGCTTCTGAGTGAGTCATCCCTGTCTCTTTATGTGCTTTCATCTTATGTTCTAAATATTGTTACAGATGCTTGCTCTGGAGATTTGCCTCGTTTCAACATTTTGTCTTTCATCTAGGGCATCTTGCGTTTTTGAGAAAAATCTTTAACTGTGTAAAGAGAGTCACTTGTGTTATGATCAAATGCTGAAAAAGTGTGTGACCTTTGTTTTCAGAGCGTGTGCGGGCAATGGAAATAGATTTCTTAATGAGACAACGTGCTGCCAGAAATGTGTTTGTGGTTTTTAATGTGCTGTAGCTTACAGATGCATGCAGCTAAGCTTCTGTCCGCTGCACAGATGGCATATATCTCTTAGAGCTGCTAGGCCAGCCTCTAGTAAACGTTTTACTCAGAGTTGCATCCACGTGGAGTAAAGAATTCATTTCCTTGTCGGTTTCTGTATTGTCCCCATTGCTATCACCATCATATCTAAATGTTTCACTTGTACACCTCTGGGAATATAGGGAACTATATGCTAACTGGATCTGATACACAGAGAGGTGAAAGTGCAATCTGTCTCATTGTTACTAGGTCTGGATGGGCACTTAGTGTTTTCAGAGTGCTTACTGCTTTATGTGTTCAGAGCAGAAGGTCTGCTAATATCCTTTTCAGTTATGAGTGTTCAGTGCACCTGCCAATCTCATTGCACACGTGCTGAGTTTACCACTTAGAAAAGAAGAAGCATGCTGTGGGAGAGGATATTATTTCTATCTTTATGCAGTTAATCTAGAAATTTTAGCTGGATGTCTAGTCATAGAGATAGGACTCTATGAGTCCTATGTAAAATGTGTGCTCTGGACAGAGCTGGCCTCTTTTCCTCAGCTGTAGTTGAGAAGGAGGTTAGACTTCTAACTTAAGCAGATAGGTCCACTCACTTAAAAGTTTGGTTTAAATAACTTGCCCAGTGTCATGCAAGAAATTTCTGGCAAAGACAAATTCTAGTTCTTCAGGTTAGCGTTCATTCCACTCCTCCAGTGTCCTCCTTTCTCCATTCCATGCACTCCAATTTCTACAGCAAACAAGGAAGTCATCCAAGGCAACAATCTGCTTCACTTGATCCACTAAGTGATATCCATCTAGTGATTTTGAAGGAAGCCAAGACGACATGGAAATTTGCTATTGCATCATTAGGCTATTATCGTAGTACATACACAGGTTAATATTTTCAGATAATGAAGACTAAAGATTTTATTCCTGAGAAATACAGCAGAACTAAAGAACCCTCCATGCAAATTTACCCATTGTAAATAGTAGGTATATACATGGGATACCAGCTTAGGGCCAAATTCTAAGCTCAGATGCTCTCAGATGGAGCCTATAGCATAGATGGATGACTGCATATATCCCACAAAAGGATATTGGGTGGAATCTCTCGCAGTACAGTTGATGATGTGCTATATTAAATAGAAATTTGTAATTTATAATGCTGATTCACAGGCAGCTGTTATGCAATGATTTGCACCCATTATGAGCATGCCTGTAGGAAGTATCTTAACTATCATCTAAATTCGATCTGAGGAAGGATGAGAGCAAGAGATGGGACTCCAGTTCCAAATCAAGTAGTTTGTTCTCAGGAAATCTTATTGAAAAAGCAAACTGAAAAGGAAAATTATACACAGAGTTTCTACTCCAGTTTTCCTTGGCATCGGAAAAATGTAGGATACCACATTTGCTATAGGCATGGCAACGAAAATGAAGAAACATGCAAATATTTGGGCAAAATTACATTGTTTAAAGTGCTTCACTGAAAGGTTGTCAATCAGCAAATGAAAAGAGGAATAAAACTCCATTATAATCTTGCAGAGGAAGAAGGTATCATAGTGTGTATGGTTTTGGCTCATAAGTGTGAAGCCTAGACGTGGAAGTTGAAGAGCCTATCTTGCTAAGTTGACACCTTTTTATTTGGAGAAGTTATAACTTAGGTGTCTTTCATACCAGGAAGTGCTGTGCTTAGCAGGGTTATGTAGCCCTTACTGACCTCCCTGCAATTCCAAGCACCTTTTGCTCTTTTGTGATGGGAATCTTAATAATTCCACAGCAGAGGAGAAAGGAGATTTTTCTTTGTGCATAGTATTGCAAGCTGAATAGTCACATACTACAATAAAAGTAATAGAGATGGTCAAAGATGGCTTAAATTAAACCAAAGCCATGTTTTTTTCTGTGAGAAGTTTGCAGCATTCTGGAATAAAAAGAGGCATTCTTAGAGAAAGCAGTACATTGTCCTTGTATCTCTAGACATTTTTGAGGATGTCTTTCCTCCACAGTCCCCTACATCCATTAGTTTTGTTGCCACAGATCACGCCTTTTCATCTTCATCTTGTTTGAAAGATCCTACTAGCCTCTTTTTCAGAAATAGTAACATTCTTTCACATCCACTACCCCATTCAGTCTGTTATTCTGTTAAGTCCTTGGGGAAACAAGGTGAAATGTAAGGTCATACGATGGCCCCCTCCTCTTGACTCTTAACTCATACCTTGTTGCGGCCCAGAACAAGTGAAGGGTGATGTGGAAATGTAGTTCCCTTTCCTCAGGACAATG
Organism: Chauna torquata; assembly: GCA_013399475.1. Classification (NCBI taxonomy): domain Eukaryota; kingdom Metazoa; phylum Chordata; class Aves; order Anseriformes; family Anhimidae; genus Chauna; species Chauna torquata. The sequence goes on from VXAL01016792.1 coordinate 176,261, forward strand.
GAAGGGAACGGTTTTCTAGTTGGATTACAGAACACAACTAACTTTATTGCCATTTTATGTTAAAAGTATGGTTGCCCACATCTACAGATGATGATTTGGATGTTTCTAATTCAGCATAGACCTGCCTTAAGGTAGGCAGTGTGTGCTTGTTGAATCTTCTATGATGGCACAACTACTGCGGCACAAGGCACTAGGTGTCTGGTAAAATAGCTGCAAAAAAATGAAGTCCCAGCAAAAGAAAAGCTTTCTGTTGTCAGTCACTACTGTATCAGTACATCAGTGGAGCTGATATAAGTAGCAGTTCTGTCTTGCTCCTGCAAGCAGTGGTATGGAATGATACAGTCTGTGGTTATCTCACACACTAGGTCTTCCATGCCTCTTCATCAAAACAAATGTAAATATGCTAGGATTTTCTTCTCTCCAGTAAACCACGTGCTAACTTGTCTTTAGGCTTGATACTTGGTGTCAGTGCATTATGTGGTGCAGCTGTGATCTGACTGTTTTCACTAGTCACTTTACTTCTTCAGAAAACACTGTATGTCCATGTAAGCAAGTGTTTGGAAGAAGGGAAGGGAGATGTTCGTTGTGAAAGACTGTTACAGATGAAAGTGTTTCCTGCAGGTGGCAAAACCCTGTGAGTGAGTTTCCATGGAAGTCCAAATTTGCATGTATAGTATAAAATATCTAAAATATGTAGTTAACCTGCTAAAAGCAGTATCTACAGCAAAAGTCATATTGCAGTGGGCTTGCAACTGATAAGTAAGAATACAACTGCAGAAAACTTGGCCTTCTTATATTCAAGAGGGGCAGGAAAAGAGCATCTATTAGTACCTTGCCAGAAGATACTCTTCCAACATGGCTATGCTTATAAAAGCTGTTGTAATATAATGTATCGTAGCTCTACTGATTTTAATACATTGACTTTAGTGGAGCTATAAATAGTTCATACTGGCAGGCACCCAACTCCAGTGCCTATGCAAGGCCATAGTGTTCTTTTGAGACAGACCCTTTTTTTGTTTACTTACGAAAGGAATTGGTTCTCCTTTCCAGGTATATTGTATCAACTCTAACAACATGAATGGGAGTGCTAAACTGGAAGTAGACCATTAAAAGTATTTAATCATGTTTATTTTACCATATTTAATCCTTGTTAACCAGGTCCTTACTTCTGGGAGACTAAGTACACTGCTAACATAATCCACACAGTGAGATAAGAACTGACTGTTTTGGTTAAACTCTGGTTGCAAAATACTACTGACAGAAGGCCAAGTCACGCTGCTACTGAGGGAAAAAAATGAGTAAGCCAGATTCAGTTGAGGTTTCTTTCTCTTGGTTTGTGTGTAAGGAGGGGTGGAGCATGGCAAGCGAATTAAACACATGCCTTGTTTAGGAGAGACTGAAAGCAACTACAGGCAATCTCCTCCTTTAATTTATCATGTCTTCATTATACAGACTGGAGGGGAAAAAAAAAACAACAGAGGGCAGAGAAGAAACCAAGGTACATAAACATGCTACATAATTACGCTAAGCATCTTCTTGGTCTTTGAGTTTATATAAGTAATTTGGATGTACATCAAAGTTGTGTTATATGAAACAAATTTAAAATCTGTCCTTCTCCCAATTCTGTTTTGCTCTATTCATACAGTATTTATTAGAAAACTATACAAATACATGCTTTCTGTAGAACCTGCAAAATGTATGTTGGGAATGTTATTTACCTGATTGATCAGATGGGACAATTTTGAAGGACGGTGGGTATCTAAAGAAGCTCCGTGGTTTTATGTAAAGATAACATTTGCAGTTGCTTAACTCACAGTTTGGTATCTCTGAACTAATTCTGCTTCTGAATACATAGCTAGAAATGCAAACTAACTCCACTGAGGGTACTCCGAATAGTTTCTGAAGCCGTTGAGAACTGGATCTTGCATGCTCTGAATTTTCCCCCCATGTACAAACGGGGCAAAACTATTTTTCACATTAGCTATGGCAAGAGAGAAGGCACAGAGCAAATACGCAGGTCACAGTTCTTTAGATTAAAGAATCTCCGCAGTTTCAGTATGACGGTGGTGGATTTTATTTGCTACATTTTTAAAGGCACTGAATATTGTCTCAATAGGGCATTGGTGTTGGTCCAGCGGAAGCATGCAAGCTGCTGAGCCATGAAAGTGTTGTTGTGTATTGTCTGGAAAAGCTGTGAGGCACCACCTCTGCTTTTATTACCTCTGGAAGGCAGCGGTGGCGGAGACGGGGAATTCGGTCACAAGCTGCGTTGGAGGCCAGGTAACTTCAAAAAGCGCGAGGCGAGGGTGCTCGCGAACCCGCAGCAGCCACGCCGATTACTGCGGCCTCCTCTTATCTCTAGGGCGGAGCCGAGAGCTTTCGGCGAGCGGAGGAAGGCAGCGCGCACTCCCGACAGCCGCCTGCCTCGCCCGCTGCGGGCGCCCCCGCGTCGCCGGGCCGGG
>VXAL01016792.1:185833-199950 GCA_013399475.1 Chauna torquata
TTGTTAATATTTTTGTCCACTGAGCATTTGTCTTTTTTTTTTTTTTTTGGTTTAAAGGGATGGTTAATAATGAGTCTTTTGCATAGTATTGGGGAAATAGGAGTTAAATATTGGTGCTGGAAATGCGTAGATTAATAGCTAGGTTATATAAAGTAAGCAAGAAGCCTTCTTGCTGTCTTTCCCCTCTTTTCCCTCCTACTTCCAGCTTGAATTTTTTGGCCTGAGATTGATTGCTAACTGATTCAAGAAGATTCTTTTCCTTAAGGGTTTGAAAACTACATTACACTTCTGGCTTTGCTGTGCCTTTTCTGGCAGCTGTCTGAAAATGAATATTTGTGTAATTCATGTCTGTCTTGCTCTAACATAAAGAATGAATAACCTTTTTCTTGGTGCGTTACTACTACAACAGTATCTTCTCCTGTGAGGGCTAGCATTTAATTTGTAGATATGTAAGCATATATGTGTGTGCTGTATTTAAATGTGGATACTAATTAGTCAGCAAAGTAGCTGATCCACTAAAAATTGTTTTTAGAGTATAAAGGAAAAGTAGGGGTATTAATTTTTGTAAGAACTCTTTTGGCCATGATTGTTAAGGTAAAATAAAACTGCTACTGATGTGTTACTTTTTTTTTTTTTCCTGTTTTCTTCTTTTTATAATGCCTGTTTTTTCACTGTTGCTTTCAGCTAGGATGTGGTTTATGTGGTATATGCAGAAAAATCAACTGTTGACATTTCTTGACCTAAAGTTTGACTTGACACATGGAAAGACTGCATAACTTAAATATGTGGCACTACTGTAGCCTGAGAACTAACTTTGTCCTGTTTTATTGAGAAAGCATCTGCATAGATGATTAGTAGCGCTAAGTGGCTTTTTTTCTTTACTGTAACAGAGGAGGCACAGCATGCTCTGTCTTACTGCTTGCTATTCATGATCTGAAATTTTTTTTTCTAGAGTTCGTTTAACCACTTCCTCGAGAACTGATGTGTCTGTTTACACTGATTGAAAAAGTTTTCCTTACCTACTTGTCTGCTTTTCCAGTACCGAGTTAAGCATACAGGCAAATAAAAGCATGCGTTTTTCAACTTGCAAGTTTTTCAATGCAGAGTTTTGATTGCATAATGAAAATACTGAACTGTAAGCCACTGTGGCTGAGTGTAACTTGGGAGGTGAATTAAACGCAAATGAAGCTAATAACCTTGTTCTCTAACAGACATTCTTCAATGTTAGAAATGTGTCGGGGGCTTCAGTGACCTGTTTGTTCTATGGAAAATTGTTTACCTACCCATATTTTATATTCTAACTCAGTTGTTGTTCAGTATGTTTGAATTAAATATGTTTTTCCATTGTATCAAAGTGGTTCACAGTAACAATCTGTGACATTTCTTACATGAGACTGAGCAATGCTTTTATTTAGTGACAAGGAGTAGAAATATCACATGCATCATTATGCATGAACGCAAATATTAGTTGATTTTGTAAGACTGTCACAAAATGACGCGTCATTTTCTCACTAAAAAGTTAATCTTTCTGGTTTTGGCTAAAAGATAGTGGCAGGAGAAATATGTATATGTATTTTTTTTTCCATAGCTTTAAGGTGAGGGTAGTGTCGTTTTGTCATCTTCAGAGTCTATTTGAATTCTTTCACATTGGGATGTGATTTCACATAGTTGATAGTCAGTTTCAGTCTTGATACTCTTATGACTTGTGTTCATTGTGCACCTTTGTTCCAAGGGTATGCCACATTGAAAGAAAGGTTAACGTTTTTGTATTGTTAGCAATGCCTACCAGGAAACTTGCTTCCTTGCAAATTCTCTTGTTTTGATTTAAATGTAATTTTTATCATTTCTTATCTTTTTCTCTAGCATGCGGTGTTAGCTGACTTAGAAACAGCATTTTAAATAGTCCAATGAAAAATTATCTACCCTTCTGTCTGGTTTCATTTTGACTAGAATGCTATTTTTGTAAAATAGGCAATGGGGTCTATCAAGTGAACCTTACATAAAAGATTGTTAAACAGAATATTTATTTTTCTAATACCAAATAGTTTAAAACAAGTTCAATCCATTTATGAAGTAATTGTAATGGGGCTAGAGGTAGGATAGAAAGAAGAGCTTTATGTGAAATTAAGTTTGAGAACAAATAGGAATATTCTTTAAAACCTGAACAGTAAAACAGCTGGCTTGTATCTAAGGTCTAGGACGTCTTTTATTTTCAAAGCCGATAACATTCCTTTTTTCAGCTTTTTCTGTCTAGAATGGGGCTTTAGCCTACTCAGAGGCTTGAAAAGTACTCTTGTAACATTTTCCTTTTTCAGTCACTTGGTTTTCATTACAGTTACTTGCCTGGAATTGACTAGCCATAAGTTCTTAACATATGGAGCAGACACTTCTGCCAGATGTGTATGCAGTTTAACCCTCCCCAGCCCCCCCCCCAAAACGACGACCATAGTCATTTAACTCAGCATTTAAGTTCTGGAACCTACGTATAGATTATACAATAACGTTAGCATTCTGCTGGGACTCAGAGTGCTTCTGTGTGTGTGTGTGTTAATGCCTGTCTTGTCTTACGATTTTACCAACATGAGTGCCTCAGATACTTATTTCAGCGTTACAGGATCCTCCTGAACGTAAGCAGACAGTAGTGTCAGGTAGTAGAGCTTGCGTATATACTTGCAGCAACTGCCCTTTTAAGTACACGTTCCTGTCAAAAGAATGTGAAGTCAAAAAATGGGAACATGATCAGCTGTGTTAGTAAATGGTACTTGGTAATAAGTAACTTATATTGCCCATAATGGATGCATTTATGTGCTGCCTGTAAAAATACTGGCTTACCCTGGAGGACACCTGCATTTTTTAAGGCTTCTTTGCTTCTGCTGATAAAGTGGTTTTTGTCAGTGCCAAAGAGTCTGCTTACACACGTGTCCAGGTTGTCTGCAGTTTTGACTGATGTTCTGTGACAAGCAGGGTTTCTAATTTTTGCCCTGAGAAGCTGTTTCATTGCGTATGCTGGTTTATAACAGAGTTTATGGGTCAGAGAGCAAGTGTGCACATGGCTCTGTAATGTTTTGGTTTGAACAGTTCATTTTAAGTGGAAAATCCTCGGTCCCAGTCTTGATTCGAACTCATCTGGTGGGTTTTGAATGTTGAATGCATGGGTACTCATTGCTGCAGAGACTGCAGCCTAGGTTAAAGCTGTAGATGCCAGGTTGGTGAAAGTCATGCTCTCTTGCATTGTCTCCCTAGACTGCTGAACAACTACTTACTCATACGAAATGCCGTCTTTAACAGAAGAAATTGTCAGTGTTCCCTCAGTGCTTAGCAGTAGTCTGGAGGGGGGAGTCTTCCAGGGGTAGGAGGTGTGCTTACTGAACCTTAGGCATTCACATCTGCAATGAATGGGGATTGTGCGCAGAAAACTCCTCAGCTGATTTATTCACTCTTTGGAAAGACTTTGCATCTGCATCCAGAGGGAATTCCAGAGCTGTAAATTCCAGTGGTGGGCAGAGCCTTTCTGCAAGCCCAGCGTGTGAACCCAGAGGAGGAGCAACATCCAACACGCTTGTCTCCTTGGTGTTTCTCATGGGCTAATAACTTGAGCCGTTCCCTACTTAGAATCCTGGCTTTCATAGCTTGCTCTCTGTGATGCCTCATACTTCTTATGTATTGCGTATGGGAAGTTTTAGTTAATTCAGAGCTGTTTTGGTAAGTTACCCTAAAAGTTTTGTGGAGAGGGCTGAGTTTTGGGATATCTTACCCTTGCCTGCAAGTGAAATGACACAAGAGCCTAAGGTGTTAGGGCTGGTAGGCTCAGTTCTGATCCGTGCTGATAAAACTCTTTTGGCAAATTATTTGATATCATATGCTCCATTTTTTTTTTTGTCTTTAAAATGGAAGTGAGCTCTCTGAGAAATGCTCTGAATCCTGTGACTAAAAAACTTTGTATTGAGGTGTTACTATTGAAGTAGTTTGCATAATTTTGGTTTAAACTTTTGTGCAGAGTTTGTATTCCCACCTCTTGCAGTAACTTCCTAGGATTTTTGGCTTGCAGGTTTCTCCCACCTTCATTTCCAGTTCTGTGGAGGAGGCACGTTTTAGCCTGATTTCTTAGCCCTAATGTGTCACAGCCAGAAGTATCGTGTTTCACAAAGTAGGGCTTTCACATTTCGGTATGCGAATTGTTGATTCTTTTTTCTTTGTATGTTGTTAATGGAGACTGCCCAGCTCTTTTTGCAGTATTTGTCTGCTTGTTTTAGGAGCAAAACAGAATAATAGTGTCTTGCTACAAAGTCTTAATTAGGACTGTTAAGCAGAATGGGGTTAAAAGTATGGGAAAGGAAAAGCAAGTCTGCTTCTAGAATACTGGAAAGTATTCTTGTCTTTTTTGGGGGGGGGCGGGGGGGAGATACACATATGTGTGCACACGCACAGCATGTAGCTGTATGTAGATAGCATATATGTGTTTGTGACCAAGTGCTTGTGTTTCTGGGATGATTGGCTTAGCATAATACCAGTATACCTGTGCAAACACAACCATGTCATAGAATCACAGAATATCCCAAGTTGGAAGGGACCCATAAGGATCTTCCAGTCCATGTAGATACTGTTCCTTGTGCAGATGCACTGCAGTACCGGTGGCCTTTTTCAGTTTAGCTTTTATCAGTATAGCAGACCTATTTTACGTCAACATAAACTGAATTGAAGAAAGGTCACTTAGACTAAAGATGTTCCTGTGCAGGTCGTTGTGTTGGTGTAATTTAACCATATGATTATACTAGTAAGCTTTTAGTGTTGGTACAGCTGCTCTTGAGAACAAAGTCCAGGCTATTTGGTAAAGGATGCAGAGCATTGGAAATAGCTTAATGACCCTAATCTGGTTTCCATTCAGCATGCTCTTAACACAAGGACCAAAATACTGCTCTTACTGTGCTGATATTTTGTGGCGTTTTCCTTGGAGATGTAATAAAGGACAATTTTAAAACTTGGATGCGAGCGCAGTTCTGTCGTAGCAGCGGCCGCCGGTCATTTCTGCTCCTGTGGGCGGCAGGGCTGGTTGGCAGCGATCACACGGCTGCGCTACTGCCGCGTTCTCTGGTGGACGCTGCATCTCGCAAGTTTCTTAACTTGGCTGCCTTACAGAAAGTGCTTCCTGTTTGTCTCCTCCTCTTCCTGCTTCGGTTTTCTTTGCCAGTTTCTAAATTATGCAGTGTGCTATTTAGACAAAGCAGTTAGCTTCATGGGTTGTTCGTATACGTCCGCATACTTGTAGCTTTCCTACAGTGGAAATCCGTAGCTTTGTTCTGCAAGGAATACAGTGTTTGCCAGCAGTGTTCCTGCTTCACAGGACTGTGCTGGGAGTCTGTTTTCAATAAGAAGAAGAAAAAAAAAGTCAAGATTCAGAAGTACATATTTGAGTGATCATGAGGGTAGGATGGGGTGGGGGCCCTGCTATGAGAGTGCCAAACTGATTAGCTGTATCTTAGTCATTCTGCTTGATATAACGTGATGGATATTATTTATCAGGATGATTTCCGGGACGCGAAAGCTGGAGGGTCAGGGAGGCAGATCTCTGAATGTTCCATAGTTATGTATTAGTCTGTGTATAACGGCGTTTGATTGTTTGCTCTCTTGGGCATGGATTATCATTGTGTAGAAGATGATGTTTCCCCTCCCTATTACATGAGGAAAAAATATGTTTCTACACTTCTGAATAGCCTGATGTTGATGTAAAATGGCAAATGACTCAGTGTTTCAGACAACATTGTGGCACTGCAGATTTGTTTTCCCTTTTCTTTTGACACGTTAGTATTATCGTTGCCTAACCACTTGAAGCTATTTTAAAAATATGGCAAAATGGGTCAGCTGGTAACCATTGCAGTAGCCACTTCAGTTCCAGCTTAAGAAAGCAGCTGGTGTGCCTTAGCTTGTATAGTACTAAATAAGGTGTAGCGAACACAGAGTTTTTATGTAGTTAAGATGTTTGTTATAACTTTGTTCAAAATTTGGGGTTGCTAATGTAGTGCAGCCCTCTTCCTCTTTTTTTTTTAGTGGCTCGACAAAAAATATCGCCCCCAGATCCCACTTGGAATACTGGTTATTGAGGGGGAAGTAAAGACATAAGGACCTGTACAAATAGGTTTGAGAGTCTTTCCTGATGACTCTTTGTAATTGCCTGACCTGAAAGTCGCAAGCACCCATGTCTGTTTTGAGGGCGAAGTTCCAGGGCTGCGTGATGTGCTCTGAATTGAGAAGGGGTTTGCTGTGGATCTGCATCTCTTGTTTCTGGTCTACTCTTAAGGCTCGTGCCTTTATGTTGGTACTACGTTTGAGAGGAATAACCTGCAGTTTTCTTGACAGATGAAGGCTCATTTAGATGATAAGCAGTTCAGGGCAGTGACTGTCCTTTCGGTGTGCCTTCCATGGTGCCTGTCTCCTTAGAGTCCTGACTGATGGCTAAAGCTCCCAGCCTAGTTTAGTTTATTAATAGTAAGGAGCAGACGGTAACTGCTTCAAGTTCTGGATTGAGGAATACCTAGAGAGCCAAGCTTTAATGCAGGTATCTACAGAGCCAGCCTCAGAGGAATACAGAATGCAATCTTCAGAAACCTTTAAAAAATGGAATTACGTAATCCTCTCAGAGCAACTGTAGGTCACAAACTTAATTCTGGCTTCTGTGTTTAATCTTAGTGGGAGTCTCTTCCATGTTATTTGAGTTCTTTGTGGGAGGAGATGTTTGTGCAGAAGATAAACTACACGGTTCTGATGTGATGCAATCGGAGCAAAGTTCCTCCTAAAAGTTAAAGCAAACAAATGAACCATCTTTTCCTGTTCTCTGATACAAAGATGGAAAACTTTAGTGAACAATATTATTTGGCAGTGCACAGAGTTTGTGGACTTGTTTGCTGGCCTTGTGCAGAGCCTTTAAACCTGGTGTGAACTCTGCAGAATGAACGCTACTTCAGTGTAATTTAACACTTAATAAGCACTCAGTGCTAGCATTTAAAATCCCTGAATGTGAAGTTGTAATTGTCCAGTATATTGTGGCAATTAAGAATAATAGTTTGCATCCTGATTCTTTGGCTTACTGGTTGAGAACCAGTTCCATCCACAGATGGTAACATAGTGAAAGCAAAGATGTTATTTAAAAATGGGAGATTTCTGCTGGAATTTTAATCCTAGGAAGACTGTTTCATGTTTCTGGCAAGGAAGATGTAGGATAATGGTAGTTTTTTTTTCATGCAGCGCTTAAGCAACTATTAGATATCACAACTGTGTTTAAGTGCCTGAATGATTTTGGTTTCTGTTTCCTTCTGGTTAGTTTTTTTTACCTTTCAGTTTCTGTAATTCATGGAAATAAAATAGTATGAAGTCAGACTAGTGATCCATTTTGCCTGTTTTTAACTGATGATGGCCATTTAATGTCTACTCTTTCCCTTTCTCTTCTGTTTGCCAGCGTAAAATTTTGGTTTTCTGAATAAACTTCTGGTCACATTAGACAAACTTGTTCCTCTTTTCTAACTTGAAGTGTAAGCCAGAACAGCTCTGCCTGGCTCTCTGCTGTCTACTGCAGGACTACCATCACAGCTGTGGGAACGATCCGCTTTAGAAATGGGAAAATTTGTTGCTGAAAAACCAACAATAGACAATTGAGACAATGTGAACAAATGTGTTTCTCAAGTAAAATAATTGCAGCAATTGAAGAAAAACATTTCTGGAGTCTTAACTGAAGAGTTTAAAGTACTTGTTTCAAATAACATTTATGTGGAAATACTACTGTTTCCCCGTATGCAGAAATATTTGTGCTTTTTTCCAGTGAACATAGTAAAACTCTTCTTCTATGGATTGGGCCTGTGAATTGAAATACAACAACAATTTGCCATAATAAGTAGAAACCAAAAAGCAATTCGCTAAGAAGCAACGTTAGCTAGTTTTTTTCATCTGATTTAAATAAAAAAAGATGAGATCTAATGGTGAAAAAGTGTATTAGCTCTTTTAAATACCTAGGGTCGTAAACTTTCTCCTGGTTAAAAATTGACCCTCTTCTTGCTTCTGTTTATTAACAATTAATTTGATAAAGAAGCTCTTCTCATTTTTGTTAGCTTAATTTTCTCTGATAGTCTTTGATCTTACCGGTTTTATATGTACCATGGTTTGTAGCCTGGTGAATGTACTTTCCGGTTTTGCTAGACGTCCTGAGTTAGCCTGGTTGGGGGATACAGCCCTGGAGGGGCTTCTGTGCGTGCTTCACTTTCGCCAGTTCATTTCTATAAGGCGTGACTCCAGACAGGGAAGGCTCTTCTCTTCTCAAGCTTTTCCACACTGAATAACAATGCAAATAATTTGCATGTGCACTAGGATTGAATCCTCTTCTTTCTGTTCCTTCTTCGCCCTGGCCTTACAGACCCTGGTGCTTCTGATGTCTTATTTTTCCTCTGTGACTCTTTTGACTGGCAGTTATTTATAATGTGTAGAAAAAACAAGTGGCATTGTACCCTCTTATATTTTTTGGGATAATTGAAGCCATCTTTTTATTGTTGTTTTTTTGCCCTTGCAGAAGTGCACTTACCATTTTTCTTTCCTCATCATGTTAGTTGGGTATTTGAAAGTGCAATGCTGTTCTTCTAAATTTTGTGGTAACGGGTAGTTGTTAACAATTTTACTTTTATTCAAATCTAAGCATTATATATCGCAGCGTCCCTTCTTCAGTGACGTGGCCCAAATTGGAGTTCCTCTAGAAATTGAGAGATCAGTATTGATTTAATTGTAGTTCCAAAATTGCTGTTGTCTATAAAGATGTGTATACTTTTTCTTGACTAAAGGAAATGTTGATCTCTCTGCCTGTTTTTCTGTGTTCTGCTTACACAGGTTATTTATTGTGATTGTTTCATTTCTAATTTGAATTTAGAGACTTTGCTGCTGGGTTGGGGTGGGAGTTGGAATATCCAGTTTTTATGATTCCACCCTGGATGGTGTTTCATCATTTTCTAGTATCTGCTGTTTTTTCCCCAGACCTGTTGCTTAAAAACATCCGTGTTTAATTTCAAAGTTAGTTTAAGTTTTCTAGACTTATTAGCTAAAAACTTAGATAACATTAAGGTTATTTTCTGAGGTCTTAAACAGATTGCAAAGTATAGCACTGTATTACATTTTAACCATTCAACTTCATGTGTGTGACTGAAATGGTAAAATCCTTGTGGATAAGGCCTTTACCAGCACTGCAGAGTAGGAATAAGCATTGTATAAATGGCGTGTATTATCATGTGTTACACAGTAACTTATTCTGCCTGCTTCATAACAGATTGCAAGGCTTTCTTACAATCTCTTCTTTAAAATGGTTTCTTGTATAACAAGTTTATGAAACAAGTGAAACGCTGTGGCTTTTTTTCCTCTGTTCAGTGGAGACTGCCTTATTAAAAACAAAAGTGTTTTTAAATGTTCCCAGTGTTCTTGCAACTTGTGCTTCTGATATTTCTGTATCATATTTCAAAATGAAGTAGACCTCACGTAGATGGAATACAAACAAAAAAAGTAAATTTTTCATGTAAAGGAACAGGCAAATGGATGGGCTGTGGCTAAGACCCAAAACAGCAGGTCAATGTGCTGTAGTGCCAATAGCTCTTCAGCCTGTGGTCTGTTAGTCCCTGGTACCGGTTAACGAACACGACTAGCTGTTTTATGTGACTGTGCTGTTCAGGTGGAGCCCGGGCAGACCTACTGCTGGCGCTCAGGATGTGTTACGTGACTACAGTATCAGAGCCAATGCACTTGACACTTCTTTCGTTTTATGTCTTTTGTAGTGTGCCGGTCAAATAAAAGCCCGTGGGTCTGTCTGACGTGCTCGAGTGTCCATTGTGGAAGGTGGGTATAAAGTGCTAGTGTGAAAATTGTTTAATCAGGCCTCTACTTTCTTCATTTGTTGCTTGAACCGGGCAGTTCATTCACAAAATTCCTGAATGCCTTGTAATTCCCTGAAGGAAACCTTCCATGATTTTATTTAACATTATATGCTTATACCAAACACACTTCTTTGCTGCCTTATGAGAGTCCGGAGAATATACTCAACATAATTTTTTTCCAAATGAAAAGTGCGTGATGAATGTGATTGGTCAGCTCAGAAAGTGCCTAGAGAACAGCTAATTCTGTGGACTGTTGTTAAGTTCAGTTCTGTAAAAGATGTTCCTATTGTAATAAGATGAAAACAATAAGAATTCTTGGAAACCGACAAATCCAAATTGGGCACAGCTTGCTTTGAGTAAAATAGCAGCTGTCCAGCTTAGACAGAAAATCCCGGAAATGTACTGCAGTGTAATTTTGGAACAAAATAATTGTCGTAGCACATAAGGACCATCTACCGTCACAATGCCTTCAGAGTGCACCTGATTTTGCCTATATCAGTTGAAGCACACCAAAAGAATTTGTACAGGAACGATACAGTCAGTGCTGTTGTTTATATGTCAGGGTAAACTCTTGCGGTTTTTAAGAAGCGCCTGGACAAGGTGCTACAAGATATGGTTTAGTAGCTTAGTGGGTAGTATTGGTGATAGGATGATGGTTGGACTAGATGATCTTGAAGGTCCTTTCCAACCTTGTGATTCTGTGATTCTGTAATTGTTGAAAAATTGCCGCTCTGTAAATGCTTGAGATGCACAAACTGTTGAGGATATAGTCAGGGATGACATTTAGACAGTGTCTGAGATGTGAACATGTTTTCATCTGTAGGGTAGCATCTGTGCTGGTGCACTTTTATTCTGGAAAACCGTCATTAAACTTAGTGAGTTTGTCTTTAAAAGTGGATTCAATAAACCCCAGGTTTTGCTTCTTTGATCTGGATAGCAGTAAGTGCCACATTTTTAATCGTTTCTCTCTCTCTCTCTCTTAGAGTTTTCAGTACAAAAACCTGTTTTCCTCTATTTCTTTATTTATTTTATAAATTTATACTTGGTAAGAGCCAAGAGGGGGGAAGCTACTTCATAGGATGTGATGGTGTAAAATGAGTAGTTTGGACTATTTTACCAATTTTGTTACCAGTCTTTGTTTCTTATTACTGCCCACCTCTGAGCCTTTTTTGTGTGCAGTTAGTTGGCGTTCAGTCAGTTACGTATGCAGTTTGTTTTGACTCTTCAAACTACTCCCCTCCTATGAACTGAAAATAATTGAAGGAGAAGACTGTAATATACCTTGTAATGGGAGCACTTTTGATCTTGCAGGCACTTGAATGCAGGCACACAGCATATCCTTCTGTTCAGATAATGTTTGAAATCAAAGGAAGCTTTTCAGGTCTTCATTTGAAGTACATCCTCCAGGTTAGAGCCACTGGGAACATTACCAACCATGTTATAGCACCAGAGCGTTTCTGGTGGAAGTATAGCTTTATAAACCTGTCATTTGCAGTGCTAGGCAGAAAACCAACTCCTGTGAGCGCAGCTGTCTATCTGGATTCTGCCAGCACAGCCGTGCCAGTAGTCACGTGGCTTCATTGCTGTAACTAGCACAATGCATTAGCAGAGTTGTTTATTACCTGCGTGTGAGAACAAGTGTAGAATAGAAAGACCTTTGTGTAGAGCATGTGCAGCGCTCCTAATAGTTAGCGTTACTGATTTTAACAGGCAAGAGATAAGCATGGAGGGGTGGAAGTCACCTGAGGTCTGGCTATGCACTTCTAAGAGTTACTGATTTTTCAGCTGTTATTTAGGGCTCTTGCATTTGTAATGACACTTTTTTTAATTAAAGATGCTTAAATTTCTAGATAAATCTCAAATTTTGAGTGAGAAAATACTCACTGTGTAGGATTTTAATTTATTTTTCAGTTATGTGACCCCATGCCCTAGAGTGTTTGAAATTTATGAACTTTATAAAATGTAGAATGCTGTAATACTAAAATGTTCTCCCAGAATGGGAGAGCTTAAAATGGATGTGCTTTCGTATGGGAGCTAGCACACTGTTAAAGTAATCATAAAAATGATGAGTGCTGGGTAGAAAAACATAGTAGACCCGTAAGAAAAGTATAGGGGAAAACAATACGGAGAACTAACTATGTTACAAATGTGGAAAATGGGAGCCAATATTTTTCTTGGTCATGAAGGTCCAGCAGTCAGGTGAGGGCCTAGATGTTGGGCTTCAATACAAGGATGCCAGTTTGTGGTTTCTATGAAGAAGATTGAAAAATTAATTTGGACAAAGTGGGAGAGTAAAGGGGTAAAAACGTGAAGAATTTAACCAACATTTTCACATAGGTGAATTGTGTATTTTAATGCTTATGTGATACTGGATGCATAGTAGGTTACTGTTTGTTTGTTTGTTTGTTTTTCCTTTTTTTTTCCACTGAATGTTGGTTAAGTAATTGTATACAAGTATAAGACTTTTTTTGTTTTTCATTTATTTTAGATATGTGAATGGCCATGCAAAAAAGCATTATGAAGATGCGCAGATTCCTATGACCAATCATAAGAAAACAGAGAAACAAGAGAAAGTTCAGCATACTGTGTGTATGGATTGCAGTAGTTACAGTACATACTGGTAAGGATCTCAACACTGTAATTTGACAACTTTTTACATACTGGAAGGTGCAAACTTTAGACTCCTGTGAAGCATTGTATTACACATGTTTTTGACTTCCAGACCTGGCTGCTTAAAAGCAGTTACGAAATAACCCTCTGCTTTTGCATGTGTGTTGTAGCATTGGTTGTGGCTACACTCCTGCATTTCAAATGACCTAGCACAAATTTTTTAATGTAAATATTACTTATGTAGTTTAGAGTTATTTCGGTTTGCTTTGGGGTATGTTGAGAACCTACGTTTTCATTGCAAAAGCTACTGTTCAGTCGTAGTTACTCCTTTCATCAAATTGGTTAGCCTTTCATGGATCCTTTATTCGTCAGAATATCAGAAAGTAAAGTAATATGCTGTAGGTCCTTCCTAAGAGATGTGAACTTGAGATGTGTAAATGAGTGGGGGTTTTTTGTTTGTTTGTTTTTGTTTTCTGATATGTTTTTTTTCTTCACTCTGAGAGAAAGGCCTCTTTCTGTTGGTGATTTGGTATAACCTGTGTGAGTTTGGGAGAGCAATGGGTCTTGTTTGGAAGCAGCATCAACTTCTCTGACGGGATTTAAATAGCAGAATCACAGAAGTGATTCTTTTAACAGAAGAATGGCCTGGGCTGATAAACGCTATCAGTTTCTTAGCGAAAGAAAAGAGCATTGTTTAGGGAGGTTTAATAGGTGTGCTGGTAATATCAGGTTCTCTATCATCCGGAGAGCAAAGACTGGAAGCCTTTTGAAAGCAATGCTTTTGTGCGTTCAGCATCTTCCATCTTCTTCACCTCTAAGCAAAACTGTTCACAGCTGCTTCTCCTTTTTCTGTTAGCTTTATGGTTTTCCACCTATGTCAGCATTTGTGGGGTGTGGCAGTGCAGGATTTGAACAGTGCAAATCTTAAGGAAATTAGTGTTACGGTCTTGTAAAATTACTTAGTGTACAGCTCCACTGATGGGTGTTTTTTGTTTAAAAAAAAATTTCATGTCTTTGTGTACTTTATCAAGGAAAAATCTATTAGCTGAAGTTTGGGTATGCACTTTTGTGAGGAATACTTCTGTAACAGATGTTTTTATCAAACATAATTTAATAGTATGCATGCCCAGTCTGCCAAAACTTGCTGAGACTTGATGAGTTATACTAGCAAATCAGAGCTGCTTGCTGACCTCATCTCAAACCCAATAAGGGCATTGCAAATAATGATATTCAAACTGAGGACTTTGAGATTTATTATTGAAACAAAATACGTTTGTGAGGAGTAGGTAGGCACACGCTTAGGAAGCTCAGTGGTGTTTCACAGCATATTTGCAGCAGGACAGATAAGAAGCAGTTTTGCATGTGATGTCTTTTCTGCTGTAATCGAAGTAGAAGGCTGAGTCATCTGTGGATGAACTGGAACTAATTGTAGAGAGCTTTGCCTTGGGGATTTCCTGTTGCATATAATTCACTAGCAAATTATATGTCTTCTGTGCTAATGTGAAGCTGAACAAGTTTCAAAAGCAGTATATCTTTGCTTTCATTAGGATATTTCAGTTTCTTCCACCTGATGGTCAGAAGAAGATACCTGGATTTGATATTGCACCCATTCCC
>VXAL01016793.1:0-18811 GCA_013399475.1 Chauna torquata
TATATATATATATATAAAAAATCACTGTATTGCCTTGTTTCTTGTAAGACAAGGAGAGGGCTCTTTCCCCACAGTGCCTATGCCCCAAGTTGTCTTTTTGTCCTTCACAACTCCTTCCCACTGCAGCGTCCCTTGAAACTTCCGACATCTTGCTGAAAATGTTTGGCCTCTCTCTGCCTCAGTGCTCCCGCAGACCGGCTCTGTGCCAGTGTTTTCTGGGTCGCTCCTTACCTGTGCCATCTGCTCCCGGGGTGAGAGGAGTAGCACCTGTGCATGTGGCTATCCTCTTTGCATCACCCTGCACACCTGACTGCTGGTAGTTTTGCTGTGCCCTATTGCTCTTCTCTGTGACGAGGGCCAAAGGTGCTGTTCTTAAGTGCTAGATTATGCTGCCAGCTGTTGGGAGAAGGTAAGTGTTCCGTTGTCTGTGAAAATCCAAAGAAGCAGTTCTGCTTGTAACAGAATGATAGTTTTCTGAAACCCTGTCACCCTAAAACCGTGAAGATCCAGCTTTTGGGTGAAACCTTTTAAATAGTTCTCCTACCAAACCATCTGTGCATTCACCGGAGCTGGAAACCTGGCGTGGAGAGGAGAGGAGCAGATCAGACTCCAGTGAGCACCCCGTGAAGGCAGGCTGTAATCGAGTCAGTTCATGCTTTGTGGTTCTGCCCTTTCAGACTACAGGGCATTGGCTGTGGTGAACATGCGCTTCTTACTAAACCAGTGAATTAGATTTAATCAGCTCCCCAAGATCCTGGGCACCCAAGGTACCTTTTTATATAATTAGTTATTTTCATATTGAGTTAAATTTCCTCGGCTGTTACCGTACTGCTTGCATTGTGGCAGCAATTAGAGACGAAGCTGACCGCTGGCTCTGCCGAGTTAGATAGGAGGGTAGGGATGGCCGGTGTCCCAGAAAGCTCCTGCTCAAATCGGAAATGACAGGGTGAGGATGGGAGGCAGGGATGCTCCTGTCTGTTTATCAGACTGGGGCCTCCAGGGCAGGAAGTGCCTTTAAACCTGGCAGAGCTGGAAGCTCAGTTTATATCCTCTCCATGGCTCTCGCGTGCCTTGAGGCTTGTGTGCTTCTGCTGAGCTCAGCTTCACCATCTCATGTCTCGGTGTGCCTTCCCTGTGCTTCGTGTCTTCAGGTACCTATAGACATTAACCAAACCGCTGCTTCCGCTGTCCCGTGGGGAGAGAGGCTCAAAAGCGTTTGGGTGGCTGCAGGCACCAAAGCAGGTTTTCAGAAGTGCTTGCGTGACTGGCTCTTTTCTGAGCATCTCTACAAGCACGGGCTGCAGGGAAGGGCATCCGTGTCCCTTAACACCAGAATAATCCATATGGATACACCAAGGGTAAACTGGCTTTCCCGCTGTACCTAGTGAAAGCTTACAGTGTTTGAAGGAGAGGGAAGAGCAGATTTGAAAAAAATCATTCACAGTTAGTGATCTGAACTCAACTGTCTTCTGACATGAAGAAATGAGAATTGTATTTTGTTTTCTTTAGATTTTTATGAGAGATGAGCTCAACATTTGGACAGAAAAGACAGCTGGGGAGTTTAAACCTGGCTGCCATCAGGAAGCACTGGAAACCCAGCCTGAGCCCAGGAGATTACCAAATAAAAGATGCTTACCTGCAACCGAAGACCTTTTAGAGGGCTACCTGGTGTGTAATTCCAAAAAATCACAGGCAGAATGACACACTAGTTCTTATTATTGCTGTGTTTGATGAGCTAGGGAAAACTGACAGATTAGTCATGCTGTCATAAATATCTTACTGTGCCTATGTTTACAGATTCATTATTAATATCAGGCTCTCATATGTTTAAGATTCTGTGTAAAGATAACATGAATTGTTTGCTTTTTGAGTCAGCTTATTTGATGGGGAGATCTGTTCTGCAAGAAGGAAGTGATATGTCTGCTGTAGAGCTGTTGTCTGTTATAGAGTCTGTTGCAGAGCTAAGACTATAGTGAATTTATTCACTATAATGAATAAATATTGCATTTTCTTTATGAAAGGGAAAATTGAAGCATCTGGTCACAAAATATAGCCCATTCACAAACTGGAACAAATTGGCTTTTCCAGTTTTCTTGCGACTTAGAGCTGTGCTCTGTCAATCCTATGCTGTGTTTGAAGGGCAGAGCCAGACACCCTCGGTTCTCTTAGAAACCAGATTGCTTTTGAAGGTCAGTGTCTTCTATGCAGAAGGATAAGCTGCAGTCCCGCTGTGTTACCCAATAGCCAGGGGTTCGTCCAGCTCAGGTACAGGCACTGGAGGTGTCCATGTAACTGTGACTGTGTCTGACTCAGGTGTTAGCCTGCATATTGGCTTCATCAGTGTAGTTTGTCATTTGCTTTATACCAGCGGCTGAGAGATCTAGCTGGAGTCAGGGTTTCAGGATTTTAGGCACTGAAGAGAAGAATATTGGCGATTGTTCAGTCACTTGAGTAAATTAGGAGGAAAATGGTTGGTGCCGATTTTCAACGTTTCTTTGAAAGATCAGTTTTTAAGTAATGTAATGAAAGACCAAAATCTGTGTTTGAACAGCCCCATGCCCAAGACAAAACAATGAATCTCTCCTCTGCCATACCCCTAAAACCTCCAAGGGATTATGTTCCTGGGGAGCGTTTGGGCTTCTCATGCTGTGTAGCACAAATGCCCTTATCTTAACGTTGTTGCCCAGTCTGACCTGAGAGGAGATTATGAGGACTGGGCTTATTAGGACTGAGTCTAAAAACTGAGATAGTTTCTAAAGTATAAGCATATGCCTATATCTATGCAGAAGACAAATGACTTTAAACTCTCTCTATAAATATGAAAATTGCTTCCTGTTAATTGAAATGTACAGCTATTCTTGTTGTAAGTGCAGAGCTTTTTAGAAAAGAACACACCGCCGTTTTTCACAGCTACACACACACTTGCTTCTAGCGAGGAACCCGATGCCTCTCTCCGCCGTGTTGCGCCCAGACCACGGCCTGCTCTGCGCGCTTCCACAGCAGCTTCGCCGAGCGTGCAGGGGAGCTCCTCGCCGGGGCCGCCGGCTCCTTGGCGCTAAGCCACGGCCCTTCACGCCACTTCGCCGTTACCCCCAGCCGCGGATCCAGCCTCTCGCTTACTGCGCGGTTTGCTTTCCTTCTCCCACCGGCAGCAGCCCACGGACACGCGTTGGGAGGAGGCCGTGCGGCCGGCCGGGGCTCCACCAGCCGCAGGGCCCTCGGAGGGAGCGAGCCCTGCGTGCCCCCCCCCCGGGGTGCTCCCAGCTGCAACCGGCCTCGCTTCGCAGCACCTCTGCGGGGACGGCTTTTGGCGGGGCTTGAAACCCCAGCTTCCAGCGGGCGTCATTAGGAGGGCTAACGAGGAAGAGAGGAGGGGAAAACACCACCTCGGGCAGCCTCCGGAACCCAGCCTCTCCTCAGCCGCTGCCCGCCGCCTTCCTNCGTCCGGTCCTGGCCGGGCCATGCAGGCCGTGCCCCGCCGCGGCGGCTCGCTGGAAGCCGGCACCCAGGTGAGGGGGACCCCGAAACGCGGAGGGAGCCGCGAGGGCGCGCGGCGCCCGGCAGGACGGTGCTGGGGGGGGCGGGGGGGGCAGCGGCGCGGGTCCGTCTGGGAGGAACCGGGGTTGCAAGGCTCGGGCGGGAGCCGCTGAAGCTGTGGGAGCACGGGAGGAACCGGCGGTGCCTCGCTGCTGGGCAGGGACGGGGTGTGGTGCCGGGCGGGTCGGAGGGAGTCGGGGCCCGCCTGGGGGCCGGGGGCCTGCAGCGTCGCTAGAATTTCTTGCAAAAACGAGAGCGCTGCCTTCAGCGGAGCGGGTCGCACGCGAAGGCGCCTTGCCGTTCCCGCCCGAAATTGGCAAGCCCAAGAAACCCGCTCGGCGTAGATTTAGGTCCCTTGACTGAAAACGAAATTCCCGGGAAGACCTTTGGCGTGGCTGGAAAAATCTCCCTGTGAGGTGACGTCGAGTTGGGGTCGGTCGGAAGATCCCGTCTTCGCCCGGCCCCGCTAAGTGCGCGAAGAGCACAGTGAGAAAGTAACCGGCTGCTTGAGAGGGGAGGGGTTGTGAAATATCTGTTGAGGCTTTTTCTCAGGTACAAAACCCGGCAAGCTGTGTCACGTACGTGTTTCGAAGAGGTTCTGGTCTTCATTTTACAGCTTTAAAAGGTAGCTTCCTTTAGACAAACACGTCTGGATGATTTTAAGTGTTGGCTATCTACTAATATAAAGAATTGCACCACAACATATAAATACAAATCTGTGCCACAGAGAGTATTTTTTTTTCTGGGGGGGAGAGGAAGGTGCTAGCTATGGCCTCCAGGAGTCATTTTTAACCAGAAGACACCTAGGTAGCTCTCTGAATAAGGGCTTCGGAGTGCTCCTTCTGCCTGTGCATTTTCTTTAAGACTTAAATCATGCTGATGGCAAATCAGTTAATACAGTGCAATAATTCCTCCCCAACACACCCGCAAAAAAGCTTAAATGTGATGCCATGCAAAGGAACAGTGTTGGAAGTGATTAGAGCAGAGTTACTGGTACAGAATAAAATGAAACTGGAGGAGATGAATTATTTTTGCATTACCATTTTCTCTTGTTGTCCTGACCAAAAAGGTTGCTGCGTTAACGCAGACCTGTTGTCAGTCTATTTTTGTATTGAAAGCCGAAGATGTAAATGGTGTGCATTTGGCATTGTAGGCATCTGAATTTCTCTTTTGCAATTTTTTTCAAATTCATGTTAGAGGTCAATTTTAGAATTTAATATAAGAATGCGCTGCATTTTGTTTTATTTTCTTTGTTGGTCTCTTAAAAAGATTACTTGATAAATTATATCACCCGATCCTAAATACAAGGTTAACTGAACTAGGAACGTACAAAATAGAACATTAGACTTCAATACACGTAGTTTGTCCAGGCTGTGCACCTTATAATACTGCCTGCAACTAAACCAAATCTCATAAGCTGATCTTAAGTCAGTGATCCTGAATGTGGAATCAAGCCAACATGCTGCGTATAAACCATATGTGTAAAGCAGCCCAATGGTTTATGCCTTCGAGGACCACCATCTATCGTAAGGGAGACTTCTTTGCTTCTACAGCCGTATGATCTGAGCGGGATTTGGCTTACACAGATGGTGATCTCTGCACTTGAGAGGACAACCAATAACCTACACATGATTGTGGGGCTGTTAGTTTTTTCTTTTCTACTTGGACTAGCCCTGCTCAGTGCCTGTTCCTGGCTCTCGTGATCCTGAACAGATGCTCGCTAAAGCGAGCTGTGAAACCTGCAGGCTGCTCGGCAGAACCTGGATTGGGCCCCGTCACCTGCTTTCAGCAGATAATCTGATATCTGGACTCAAGCTGTGGGAGATCAGTGGCTTTGCTGGATCAGAAATGGTGCGATGGACTGACACTGTCGTCCGAGCTCATCATATAGTGACAACTTGATAGGGGTGAGGACCCGGTCAGAAATCCAGTGAAGGTAGTGGTAATACTTCCATTAGCATCTCCAGACCTCTTCCGTGGGGTACCACCTCTGCACCCCAAAGAGCTCCCAGCCAGTAACTTGCTTAAAACCTTTCTTAGAGCAGCATCAGATATCTGCCTTGTTGTCAGTCACTCAATTTAAAATGAAACTAATTTAATTATTTTGTTAGGCAGATTACCTTCTTAATCTGAAAGATAAATGGGAACATTTTTGATAAAAGATATGTAAAATCTGGGTTTTATTTTTATAGAAATCTATAGTAGATAGATACCATTTTAAAGAAGTTAAAGTTGGAGAGACTGTAGAAGGGAATCAACAGAACTGCTGCATTTTGGCTGTGTTTTTATTGTTGCTCTTTCCGTTCCAGGATGAGTTGGCACTAGATAATCAGATCTTAAAAACTGTGTCAAATCAAGAAATAATTCCAAATAGCAATAATGTGCCTTTGTTTTTCCTCTCTCCTTCTTCACTGGCTCCTTCAGCAACCTCAATTTTGTTCATTTTTGCAAGGTTTGAACACATGTGAGACAATCTCTGCTTCTAACTCTTGTATTTTTTCTTTGCCTTGCGTTTTCCCCATTCTTAGTTGTTTCTGCATTATTTCTATTTATGGCCAGGCTACTTATAACTAAGAATATGCTCTGCAATATCCGATGATTTCAACCCAGTCAGGAGTGTGATCACTAGTAGTCTACAAAACCACATGGTCCTACGGTGTTGCACGTCTGAGAACCTGTAGTGTGTGAGTTGGACTTTTATTGTAAGGATCTGGCATATGAATTAGGGGAACTGGCTGACGGAGTAGTTCTGTTGTGTTCGGCCAGAGTGGGACGCGTTTGTAGTCAACAGATTCTGGTCAGCACCAACATTTTAACTCTTTAGATTTTGTCTCCTTTCTTTATAAAAGCAATGCTTTATGGTTGTGTAGCAAGAGAAGGGCAATGATTTTTCAGCTCTGATTTATTAAAGCCTGATCCATCTTTTCCTACCTATATCCAGTGGATTTTGAATTAGTCCCTTTACCAACATTCATCAAATTAGCTAACAAGTATTTTTTTCAACTTACTGTTTCTGCTGACATCCTATAGCCCTCCCGTTTTTTCCCCAGAAATACCAACGCTAGCTATAAACAATACTTTAAAAACAATTTCTGCACACTAGAGAACTACTAAAGATTTTTATAAAATATTTCAACTGAAAAAAAAAACAACAACCCTCTATTTCATCCTCAGTGCACAGATTCTATGTGTACCTGACTTTTCGCCTGTTATTGTGTAGTGATTTAATTGGCACTTTTTTGGCTGATCAATCGAAGCACAGTATTAGCCAAAGACAAACTGAAATGTAGAACTCCACACTTTTTGTGCTACTAGCCATTTAAAAAATCTTTTTGTTTGTTTGTGTTTAGTTAAACAAGTCAAATTACATGATGATTGAAGATAATAAAGAGAACAAAGAGCATGCATCTGAAAGAGGAAGAACAGCCATCATTTTTTCCTTGAAGAATGAAGTTGGAGGACTTGTAAAAGCCCTAAAACTTTTTCAGGTATGTAATAATCGCATTTCTGTAGCGGCTCTATATTTTTAAATTGTTAAGGTAGTTTTGGAACACACCAGAATTAATTACATCCATTTATTAAGGATGTGGTTCCTAACATGGAACCACAATGGAACCTTTGCACCCAGAATTATCCACAGAGGTAATACATGCCTCAGAAATTAGATGCTGGCTTAAAGTCTTCACAAACTTTTCTGCACCTACGGAAGATTGGGAGAGATTCCTCTTTTTCCTCCGTGAAAGAGGATTGATGCTCATTGTTTCTACTGCATTTAAGAAGTGAACCTGAAGCACCTGCTGATGGCAAGTAAACACTTGGGGTGCTGACCAGCTGCCTTCAGCGAATGCTGCCTTCAGTGCCATTGTCACCCTGCCTGGCTGGACTGAAGGTGACAGAGGTGCTGCAATTGTAGAATCACAGTCCTTTGATTGCTGGGCAGGTGTCTTGTGGGGAACATGGCAGTCACTGTGCTCTGTCATCTGGCCCTGCATGTCTTTGCCTGGGGGTTCCTGTGTGTTCCTGAAAAAGACCTATGATTAAATAATTTTTCAAATAAATGAAAAGTGAAGCTTATGCCTGGAAAAGTACTGCTTTTAAATCCCTTGCTTGTGAGATAATTGTATGGAGACTTGACTGGCATCTTTGTGAATTTCCTCAGACCCAGTTGCTAATTAGCTTCTTATGGGAGGGATGAAAAAAAAAGGTCAATGAATTAAAACCTCCTCACTGTGTATTTCTCTGCTTCCTCAATGTAAAAGAGACCAAAAGAACAGAGATTCTTTCATTTTCTTCTGAATGGGAGGCTTTTTAAAATCAAACCATTTCCCCGCCACCAATAAGCAAACTGCTATCAGGAGATCCAATTAACTAAAATAAATTCACATAGCTGGTGAATATTCTATGGCAGCAGAATTTATTTATTTATTTATTTATTTTTGAAGATTGAATTTTAGGTTTTAGTCAATCAGTTTTAGTCAATCTGTTTGAAAACATTGCTTCTTACAAAACAGGAGAAGCATGTAAATCTGGTGCACATTGAGTCACGGAAATCCAAGAGACGAAATTCTGAGTTTGAGATCTTTGTTGACTGTGACAGTAACAGGGAACAACTGAATGAGATCTTCCAGCTCCTCAAATCCCACGTCAATGTTGTCTCTATGAACCCAACAGAGTATTTCAGCGTGCAGGAAGATGGTAAGTACAAAGGGCAGCGCAGGCGAACTTGCACAAAGAGAAGACGTTATTGCACTTCTCAGTGTGTTAGCCTGAAATCTTTTTATGGTGTCCACATCTGCTTTTCTAAGGTGTTTTCCATGGGTAGTCATCAAGTGTGTGCTTCTGTGCCATCAGTGAGTGTAGTGATGCGAGCAGGGCTGTGTTGGCTGGCGTCATCTAGAAATACTGGCTCTTTGGTTGTCTGTGCTCCCATCCCTTCTCAGCACAGCACAGCTGTCCTAAGTGGGAGTCCCTGCACCAGCAGAGACCGACGCAGGCCGATGTGCAGGCCAAGTCTGAATGCAGGGCTGGGCTAGGGCCTGTGCACCATGATGACAGAGCTGTCAAACTGACAGATACTGGTTCAGTTCAGGTGCTGGAGCATGTGGGAGATGGGTTTTGCAATGTCCTCAAGTAGCTCTTGACTTAAAAACTCTTTTAGCCACTTTTCATCGTAAGTGGTTACTTATATCAGTGTGAAAGGGGAGGTGCCTTTTACTTTTGGGATGCTTCACATCCTTTGTGCCTAGTTCAACAGATGCTCAAAATTCAGGGCAGCACAAAGTCAGTCCCATGTATTTCCCAGCCACTGTGCTTGGCACAGGCTGGTAGGCAGGGAAAGGTGAGATCTGGTGTCTCATGGATAAAAATTGCTTATTCTAGCCCTAAGCAAGGGGAATCTCAATCTAAATACTCCCTTTGTCCTTTTTAAGAAAATGACAGAGCATTGGGAGAGAAAAAAGTCCTTTGATTATCGCAGTACATTAGCAGCTCTGCCAAGAGCTGGTAAAAACTTTTTGGCTTAAAAAAAAAAAAAGTCAGTGGCAAAACTAATTATGCATCCCTCTAAGGCTGCAGGGCTAAAATCGCCTCCTTCTCTTCCTCTTGCCCCACAAACCCCTTAGCAAAGCCTGATGTTTCTGGGGCACGTAAGCGCAGAGCAGTTTCTTGCCCGGGGTCAGTAAAGCAGGATGGGAGGACTCCAGCCCGCTCCCGCTCTGCCCAGGGACCGCAGGCAAACTGATCTCTGCTCCTTCGCACGCTTTGTACCCTAGAAGACTGGGGTAGCACTGTGCGCAAGGAGGCCTTGTCTCAGGGGGAGCCTCTAGATGCAACTCTGACATTAACAGTAATAGCAGTAAGGGCCGCAGCAAACCCGTGTTAACCGCTTCCTCCCCTGGAAGATTTGGAGTCTGCTGTGCTCTGTAGGCAGACTGGCAGTGACAGAGGAGGAAGTGTGAGCTGTAGGCTGGT
Source organism: Chauna torquata (assembly GCA_013399475.1). Classification (NCBI taxonomy): domain Eukaryota; kingdom Metazoa; phylum Chordata; class Aves; order Anseriformes; family Anhimidae; genus Chauna; species Chauna torquata. The sequence continues at coordinate 9,508 of VXAL01016793.1, forward strand.
GCCAGATAGGCAGTGGACTCCCTTGTCCTGCTCATGACCCTTTTAATTTATAGATTTCGCCTGTAACCACCATAGCCATACTTGAAAGTAGCGTTTCCTCCCTCAGCATGCTCGGCGTTATTAATAACTTTGTGGATTCCATGCGTTCCCTAGACATGGAGAATGTTCCCTGGTTTCCAAAGAAGATTTCAGATTTGGATAAGTGTGCAAACCGAGTGCTGATGTATGGGTCTGATTTGGATGCTGACCATCCAGTAAGTATCTTCCCCTCCCATGTAAAATCCTTAGTGGAAAGTAGCTTGTGGAGCTTACTTTAAAAAAAAATGCAGCTTTTCCTCCTCTCTTTCCTTCCCCTCAACAGTGCCTCCATGGGTCTAAGCACCTTCTCATGGGGGTTTTACTTCTTTTCCTAGTTCAGGCAAGGCTCTTACTGAATTTGGCTCCCGTGCCTTTCTACGAGGCTTACTCAAGAGGATTCCGGGTCTGGGCCCTGAGTGGTTGCATGAAAATAATACCAGAAAAAAAAAAAAAAAAAAGCTGTTGTGAGACAGGCTTGGTTCCTCCTCTTTCTTTCTTCCTTAATGTAAGTGGAGTGAACAAATTAGTACCTGCACAGTACAAATGGACAATTTGTTCTGTAATTTAGAATAATCAAGCAAGTAACCAATTTTGTGTAAATAGTGATAAGACTAAAAAGAATCTTTACTGAATATATAGTACACATATAAAACCTTTGATCTTTGCTTTGAATGGGTGTATTTGCTTATTTTACAGTTAATTAACGTTTCAGGCTACAGCTGTCAGGTTCCTGTCCTGTCCTCTCATTCTTACACAACATACTTTTATATTTCCCATTGAAGAAGTTTGAAGTGTCTTGTTTCAAATTAATGAATTTACTACAGCTTGAGAACTCATTTAACTTCTCTTTTTCTTCCCTCCTCGCTCACCCCAGGGTTTCAAAGACAATGTCTATCGCAAGAGGCGAAAGTATTTTGCAGACCTGGCCATGAACTACAAACAGTAAGCTCAACTTCTTCCAGAATAAGCCCTCTGGGTGCTTTGAAATAATAGCAGAGTGGACTAGAAGGAGCTCACATTCCCTGGGCTCGGATCTCGCTGAGATATACTTGGCACAGGATTCAGAGCTGGAGGGGTAAAAATGAAGGGAGATTTAATGTGAGATTAAAAGGTGGATCTAGGCCATCCTACAGCTTCCTGGGTCTCTGATCGGTCTGAGAATCAGCTCGTGGCTGCACAGCCGTCGTGGCATCTGTGGCAGCACTGATCCTCAGACGGGCAGCAACAGCAGCGTGGGCTTCCTGCAGTGTGGTGCATTCGGGCCCTGGGTTCGCTCCCCGCTTCTCTGGAAATGGGTGCAGCAAAGGAAGCGGGTGGGCAACGCGTTGCACGGCTGCCTGTGCCAGGACATGCATGCTCCTCCGGGGCAGGTGATTCTCCTTTGCGAAGGAGAGGGAGGGGAGGCGAAAGTCAGTATGTAGCCCAGTGACTGCTGAGTGTAAACTCTCTAGGCAAATGTTAATACTTGAGTTTTATTTCCTGGTTTAAAATAGTGCATGTGATGCACAGATAAGAAGTCTTCTGCGAAATGAAATTCAAAGAGCTTCTGTCTTTAGAGATGCTGCTTGGGGGAGGGAGCTCTCAAAGCTCTAAGAGTTTCATAGCCCAGTGCTATAAATTTTTTCTGAACATGATTTTTCATGTTGCTGTTGCCTGCATGAATTTAGACGCCAAGTTCCTCAGCTGGGAATGACATAGAAACAGCGGGTATCCAGAGCTCCACTGCACTGTGTGTTAACGCAGCTGGCTACCACAGGACACAGGCAGTTCCTGTTGATGTGGTGTTAAAGAGTTTCCCTTGGGAAAGCACCTGCCATGCTGGTTACCTAGTGGGCAGCAGAAGCCACGTATGACACTCCGGTTGCTTTCAGCAGGCTTTAGATCACAGCCTTGCCCTAAACCACTTTAATCAAGATCCTAAGGGCTAATTAGGAGAGACGGACTACAATTACTGTGTTCAGCCAGACACTTGTCTCCTCTGCACAGAAGCATGATTTTTACTTAACGTGTACATTTAGCTGCTTCCACTCATTGTGTTGCAAATTTAAGGAATTATTGTTTCCTAAAACAAATAAAAAAGATAATAGAAACTAATTGTATACAGGTAGGGGAAATACTACAGGGAAAAGGATGTGTTTTCAGCTCCTGAAGCTAAAGGTTTTGCAGTTATTTTAAATGTTATTCCCAGTGTTAAAACACCCAAGAAACTGTTTACAAGACCAAAGCTTTCAGACCCCAGTGAGGTCAATGCAAAGATTCCTATCAGTTGGTTTAGGTGGAAAAGAGAGCAAACCCTTAGCCTAAAAGCTGTCTGGGGTATAGACCAGATCTCACTGTGTATTTGACACTGTAATGAAGTCTTAAACCTGACCAGGTGTCACAGCCATATGAATGTTAAATAATAATAGTAAGTAAATGAGTCATCCTTATAAGCCATTTATCACAGCATGTCCTTTTGTCCTCTTCTCCTTTTAGTGGTGACCCAATTCCCAAGATTGAATTCACAGAGGAGGAGATCAAGACTTGGGGGACTGTATACCGAGAGCTTAACAAGCTTTACCCAACTCATGCCTGCAGAGAGTACCTTAAAAACTTGCCCTTGCTCACCAAATACTGTGGGTACAGGGAAGACAATATTCCCCAGCTGGAAGACGTGTCCCGCTTCCTGAAAGGTAATATGTTAATTTTCTTACACAAAAAAGGGAACTAAAGTCCATTGCAAATCACCCTGCTATTATGTGGGCACAAAAAATTATCCTTGGTGTCCTGGTTTTGGCTGGGAAACCTTAAAGCGAAATGTTTGCTTGTATTAATTATGGTCTTTTGGCCATCAGATTTTAACGCATTGTGTCCTGAATATATGCAAACAGTGAAGTTTAGGGGGCCAATGCTAACTATAAAGAGACTGCTGTGACTGGTTAAAGCCATACCTAATTGTATTGTGTTGGGTGTGGGCATGAAATCTTAAAAAATCCGCATACACAGAGGTGGGGATGTGTCTATTAAGTGTTGGCCATTCTCAAGCTTAGGCCTAATTTTTCTAGTCAGGCCTAGTTTTCCCACATGCTTTTGAGCCAAAGTAGTGCTGTGGCACTTATCCCACTTGTAGCAGGGATGAGAATATGATGGAGTTCTACGTTAAACTAACATATGATTTCTTCCTTCCTTTTTAGAGCGCACAGGTTTCACCATTCGCCCTGTTGCTGGCTATCTGTCGCCCAGAGACTTCTTGGCAGGATTAGCATTCAGAGTTTTTCACTGCACTCAGTATGTTAGACACAGCTCGGACCCTCTCTACACACCAGAGCCGTGAGTCATTTAATCTTGAGGTAGAATAAGACGCGCATTTTTGAATTTTGCTGCCCGAAGCCAAGCTACTTAAAAGCTTTTCAAGAACGCCAGCAAGAAAACTTATTTTTAAAGGTGCCAAAGACTCAGTGTTCATGCTGAATGTGATGATATTTTATCATGCTCAAGTGCCACTTTCATAAGTACAGGATTTTCAAAAGTACAGCATGTTATTGGAGAGCTCTTACTGGTGTCAACATGGGCAGACTTAGTTTAACATTCAATTGCCTAATAAATGTGGAGCTCAAATCTTAATTTTAGATGCTTACATTTGAAAATATGAGTTTACGTACTTTTGTAGGGCTGGCATGACCTGCTTAGTTGCTTTCAGCTAAACATGATTTGATACTTTTCTGTCTATTGGGTATTTAAGTTTCACATGACGTTGTATCTTTTTAGCGGTGCTGCTTTTTCACCCCACCACAAAGAAAGATGATCAGTTTTCTTGTTTTTTCTCTTTTCCAGTGATACCTGCCATGAGCTCCTAGGCCATGTACCTCTTTTGGCTGAACCCAGTTTTGCTCAGTTCTCCCAGGAAATTGGTCTTGCATCACTTGGGGCATCAGATGAGGCTGTCCAAAAACTGGCAACAGTGAGTATTTCAGTGCCGAGTGATCCTGTTTAAAGCTTTACTTGGGCTTTACTTGGCTGATCCCACTCCGTCTAATTAATCTGGAGATTTATGTCAACATGAGCCATGCCAGCTGCTAGACCTGTTTCACAGTTTTTAGAGCATATAACAAGTTTCTATGCTAGGGGAAAAAACAAAACAAAACAACAACAACAACAAAACATTTTATGAAGATGTGACTGGTATACTTCTTCACCTGGCTATCAAGTAAGGATGCTTCTGGGGCAGATCAGTTCTTCCAGCTTGAAATTCTGTAGTCTGTTTCTTCCAAAAAATATCTTCTTTACTCCCAGGAACATTGTTCAATGATTTTAAGCGTAATCTATTTCTTTAAGGTGTCAAATGAATTGAAATGATATGGTATTTTCATTGAATGTGTTGAACACTAGCGTTAGATACTTTTCAGCCAAGAAAATCAAATAATGTAAATTAATCTTCCAGGATAACAGTTTCTAGATGCTTTGGCCAAAATATTATACGATGAAAATTTTACATGAAAAATAATTGATGCCAGTTATGAAAGGACTGGTTTGCTGTTTTTTTTTTTTTTTCCTCGCCAATTGTAGCCAGTGGTAAATTTGCCGCTACCTTCAGCGGGAGCAGAATTAAGCCATCTAAGAAAATACCTTGCCATATACCTGCAGGAATCCTGAAATCCAGCAAACTAAACATCTTTAGCTTTTTAGACCACTAAGCAAATGCAGAACAAACTGTTATGGGCTGATGTTTTCACTTGCTTACTGAGGTCCTCTCTATCCAGTGTTTCTTTTAAGCTGAATCTGTCATGTCATGACAGTATTTCTCAAAACAGATTTAAATCTCCATGATCCTATTGGGATCAACAGCTTCTGGCCTATCTGGGTGAACTATATTATCAGACTTTCTTATTAGAAACCTAGAGTCCTGTGGTTCTTCACCCTTCCATTCAGGTTCCCTCCTCTTTAGATATCTGAGAATGATAACCAAGTGATGACTGTATGGTATTTGCAACTGTTTGACACTCCCTACAAATAGAAATGCTCCCATCTAGTTCACCACAGCATCTCTGCTGAAGGCTGAATTATTTTACTCCCTTTTCCATTTCAGTGCTACTTCTTCACTGTAGAGTTTGGCTTGTGCAAGCAAGAGGGACAGCTAAGAGTTTATGGGGCTGGCTTGCTATCTTCAATTAGTGAGCTCAAGGTAAGAATATCCACTGCTTATTTCCTTCTTTTCTTTGCTCATACTTGATTATTATTGTCACTGTTCTGTCCTGTTCTTTTTTTTTTTTTGTGAGGTATAATTCTAAAAATACTTCTTTTGAAAAGTCCTAGATACTTACTGTAGGGATGACTTTTAGGTGAATTCAGTGTGGCACTAATCACAGGGCAGTCTCCTTCTGGTGTGTGCTGACCAGCTCCTGTGTCTTTCTCAGGAAGCGTTAGTTGACTGATATTTCTTAACATTAGGTTCCAAATAACCTATTTTCAGAAAAAGACTCTGCTGCTTTAACCAGATTCTGAAAATACTGATCTTGTTTACAAAGCAGCTTTGTGTCTGAGGAATCCCTTTTTCGATCCATGTTGGCAGAATAGGACCCTTTGGAGTCATTCAGTTCGTTAAGCTTAAACCATTGTTCAGCTGCAGACATGTTTTAAGAAGCAATGCACTAAATATGGTCTCACGTCATCTTTTTTTATTCACTCTTTACTTTGTCATCTTCCTCGTGGATTCTTTTGGTTTGATGTTCCTCTGACACACTGTTACCCAGCACTCGCTCTCTGACAGTGCCAAAGTCAAGCCTTTTGATCCAAAGGTCACCTGCAAGCAAGAATGCCTCATTACAACTTTCCAGGAGGTTTACTTTGTTTCTGAAAGTTTTGAAGAAGCCAAAGAAAAGATGAGGTACGTTCTTTCTTCCCCGTTTTGTAGAAGCAGGTTTGACTTCATGCATCTCTCAGCAGCGGCACCAAACTCTTTCATTCTTATGACAGTTTTAAATTGACCTTTCACTGGTCCAGAAAGCTGAGTTTAATATTTGCTTGGTCTCCCATGTATTGGATGGGAGAGATGAAGATCTATGTAGTAATTACAATTATCATTAAGAAAGTGGTTTAGAAAAGTGGTTATTGATACTGATTGCACACAGAGGATGCATTTGTCTTTTGTTTAAACTCCGTCTCTTTTTTTACTTGAATAGAGAATTTGCAAAAACCATCAAGCGCCCATTTGGCGTGAAGTACAATCCATATACTCAAAGTGTGCAGATCCTGAAAGACACCAAGAGCATTGCCAGCGTGGTGAACGAGCTACGTCACGAGCTGGACATTGTCAGCGATGCCCTCAGCAAGATGGGCAAGCAACTGGAAATTTAATGTTCCATCATCAGTGTGGTGCACTCAGCAACTCTTTTCTTTTCCCCACTGATTTCTTGCTAGGCGTGTAACCTGTTGTATGCAGAACTTTCCTTTACAAATAGAAGAGTGAATGGCCCATAAGGATAATCACTTTATCTTGTTTCTCTGTTTAAAGTCCCTTACAGAATGTATTTCCCCTATCTCCATCCCCCTTGGATAAACAAGTCCTGGAGCTGCCTTGGAGAAGCTAGCAGAGGCATAGAGAAATCACCAGTCTGGAGCAAAACTGTGGTCTGTGGATCAGGGCTGGGATCAGATGCTTCAGAGGGTGGCTTATGAGGCAATCGTAGAATAATTTGGCACAGAGAAGTGCCTTTCTGACCCTAGTAGTCTATGCTGCTAATTTTACAGTAGTGTAGACTTTATAGCATAGAAGCTATAGTAACCCGTGCTTCTAAGTCTGTGCTATTAAGTTTAAAACTTGAATGACTACAACCCGGGCATCAGGACACAAATAGCTGGAAGTTCGTCTTGATAAAGTGGAGGGGTCAAATTTCCCTTTCAAAGGGGTCATTCTTGCCCCCAAAGAATTGCAGCTGTACTGATTAGCATGTTTCTAGTAGAAGGCAGAGATACAGAACTGTTGCATGAAATCCTAATTCTGCTTATTTCAAGAGATTTGCTATCAGCTCAAAGAGTCAGGATTTTTGTTGTTGTCCCTGGTATTGAGGGACAACACTAAGGCAATAACATTTGCCTTTTTCCTAACTGAATGAATTCAGCCGAGATTATAGCAAACCATCAGGTACTGACTTAGCACAGAGCCTAAAACCATTTCCAAATTACAATTCAATATTCAAAACAGTTTCACAGGATGAAGCGAAGCCCAGTTCTAAAATAACACCAGAGTTTAAAATGAGAGCCAAAGTTCATAGTCTAGTATGGCTTTTTATAAGAATAAAGATCCCATTGATTGCTCAGTCACTTTATTGACCTTGCAAGCTGCAGAAAGATGGATTTAATTTCTTCTTTGCTAGGCCTGAACACCTGTATTCACTATCAAGCAAATGACAACTGAAAGATCCAAACATTTGATCGGAATCCTGTGACTATAAATACAAATACCGTGTAGCGGAAAGTATATATAATTCTAAAGAACACTTTACAAGTGGTGGGAAGCAGTGTCCTGCTGAATTGTCTGGATTGCAGAGTCCCAAACGTCTTTGAATTCAGGGCTGCATAGTTTCAAGTATCCTGTACAGCTGTACAGAGCTGTGCTGTCTGCTGTTTCTGCCAGCTCTATGAAATGAATATATGTACGGGGTATAATACACTTGAATGGAAGATCTGTGATGTGCAGGGTGTATTTAATAGCATGCTAGGCACTGATTCTTCATATGTAGATCTTAACAGAAAATCCACAGTTTGCAGCTGTGGATGTCACTGGAAAAACCAACTGAAATCTCAGATATACTAGAGACGCTGGTCCAAGTCTTTTGGGAATCGGAAAGGACTTTCAAGAACCTCTGTGCTTGACTATCACTTTGTTTCATATGCCTTCTGGCAGGCTGCATCTGCTCCATAAGCAATCACTGGCCCAGTCTTTCCAAATACATTCACTGTTTAAGTTAAGTCTAGGTAATTTGCCTATGACTTTATTGATCCACCATTAATTTTTTTTTTTTAAAGAACATTTTGGACATATAGAAATATGGTCTACAACATTCACAGCTTATGTTACACTTTGAAATAGATTTTAGGAGCTTCCTTTTCCTAAAGAAGAAACCTACTTCTTTGAATAGTAAGGGAAGATTTATTGTCTGCTTCTGTGCTAAGTTAATACTCAGCTGCATTTTAAAAAATGGTTGGATTATTATGTTGTTGAAATATAGATCTGTGTTACTTCAAATCTTTGTCTGAACTATGTATTCATTTTGAGTAGGAAGCCTTACATCTGCTAAATTAGCACCTGATTTCAAATACTTTGGGGAAAAAACAGCAATTGTGTCTTTATTTGCACCAGTGTATCAAAAAATGTAAGTAAACTGCTAAAAGTAATACAGAGAAGATGCATTTTCACAGTATTAACAACATGTATGCCTGGCTTCAGATATCCAAACCTTCTGGCTATGTAGAGCAGTAATAATTTAAATATTTTAAACTATTGTGGAGGCTTTAAATGTCAATGAAATAAACACTGATGACCTGTTGGTAATTATTAGAAGCAAATAAACCTTTACTTTAACACTGTAGCAATAAACACAAAGCACACTTCTGACTAAGAATTTGTTTTATACTGTGATTCGCATTTTCTGCACCCGTGACTTCATTCCACTGGGAACTGCGTATATTTCTGTGAGAAGCGACTTGTTCCTCGTTTGTTTAAGGGCTGTCTGGAAGGCGGCGAGTCTCGAGGAAGCCGTGCAGGCCCCGGCCCCGAGGACGCTCCCTGGCGCCAGGTCGCCCGCCCTCAGCGGGGTCCGCCGCAGGGCAGGGCTGCTGGCGAGCCTCCCGGGGAAGCGGCAGCCGCTGCGGCGGGGTGCACAGCGCGCTGCCGCCCTTCTGGCGAGCAGCAGGACCCTGCGCATCCAGGAGTCTTCTTTCCGGCGGCTGCTGAACGGTTACGTTCGCCTCTAGCGCGGTGTCCTCGGCTCCGGCTCGCGGAGCCCCCCGGCGCAGCACCCCCAGCTGCCTGCGCGCTTCGGTACCGCGGGCTGCACCGGGCTTCGGCCCGCACCTCTGGGGGAGCAGGCGGGCGTCGTTCGCTGAGCAACAGCGGCAGCGCGACGGGCGCCGTCCCCATTTCTTACTCGAGGGCCCCCCGCCCCTGGCCGGGCGCAGCCGTAACGACGCTGCCGGCCGTCGCCCCCCGGCCGCGCTCCCAACTCGGCTGCTGCGGCTCGGGGTGAGG
>VXAL01016793.1:18922-42396 GCA_013399475.1 Chauna torquata
CGGGGCCGGGGGTCGTGTGCGCTGGCGTCGCCTCCTGGGGAAGGGCCGGCCGAGCTGCCCCCGTCTCTCCCGGCCCACCGCCCTCACCGCGGGGCTGCTCGTTCCGCCTCGGGCGGGCGTCCTGCGGCGAGATGCCGAGCTCCCCGGGGAAGCGGGGCTTCGCGGGGCTTGTGAGAACTGGGCGTCCGCCTGCGAGCGGAGGGGCTGCCACAGCCGCTGCGGGGTTATCTCGGTTTCTTCTCGTCTTGCTCTGCGATAGTCACGGTCACCAGTCGTGGAAGGGTAAGCGAGGATGGCGCTTTAGCCGCAGGGTGGACGCGTGTGGCTCTTGGTTCCCCAGGTACCTGCTTCCTCTCTGCACCTTATCTCAGCTTCGCTGTTTTCGGCGACGTGCAGATCCATCGCAAGTTGTAAACTAAAATGAGAGCTTGTGACAAACCTTCTGAGAAGAACGGCGTGTCTGTTGTGTAGTAACACGCTCTAAAACTGCCTTCTGCCAGCGGCGACTGCCAGACAGCGACGTGGTCAGCCTCCTGAGCTCAGCTCCTGAAATCTCACCCACCTGTTGGCTGTGGGCTGAGGCGGGCAGCCTCATGCTTTTGCCTGAAGTGCCTAAAGCTTCCGTAGGTACAACGTACTTACTGCTGATTGCGTCCTTGTAAGACACCCCAGGTGCTGCCTGGGGGAGAGCAGAGAGCAGGCAGGCAGGGCTGCGGGCGAGGTGGGTTAGCCCCCAGCTGGGCAAGGGGTGCTGAGCCCCGCGGGCACCCCAGTGCGGGGCCGGGGAGGTTACTGAGTCTTGTCTGCCCTTGTCGGTGAAGGTTGATGGTCGAACTTGAACTGTGCTCATTTAATAGAGCTTAAAGTGGCTGAGACGTTACTGGACGTGTTAACGTGTCAGTGGTTGCTTTGTATGATTGGTTTAGTGGCTTTAGTTTTGTGTTTATAAATACGTGGATATATTTTCATTTTGCCCACTTCAGGTTAAAAGAGTTAGTTAATGAGAGGTGTTTCTGCTTTTGTCATTTAGGTTCCAAAATAAGGTAGCACGTCTTTCTCATCTTATTTTGGGGGTGTACTGCTGGAAAGCATTGGTATGGATAACATCTTGGTGATGAGTGGGAACCATTAGCATTAAAATTAAACAGGTGGTGATGATTTTTGATAATGAGACTTTCTGCCTTTGTAACTGTTAGCTTGCAGTTAGCCTTACTGTGATGTATTTCGGTACATTTCTTACAATACTGGACTTGCAAGGACAACCTCAATGGCAGCAGATCCAGGACAGTCCTGGTCTGTAATTCTGGGGTCCCCCGTGATAGCTGTGAGAATGAAGATCCCCACTGGGGGCATTTCCGGGAGCAAATACTGTCAGGTTAACCTGTGGCATATCCTTGATGAGCTTGTTGGCTCGTAAGAGCAGAGATGAGTGTATCTTGTGTTAACTTTCTTTTTTAATGTGTGATTTTTCTGTGTGTATTTGAAGGGTGCAAACAGCTACGGACAACTTGGTCTTGGTCATAAAGAGGATGTGCTGGTACCTCAGTCACTGAAAGATGTTTCCTGCAAATGTCAAGATGTTAAAAGCATTACTGGAGGAGGGGGACATTCTGCAGTTATCACTGGTAAAAACATTGCACTTGCAAGGAGTGTATGGCTTAAACAGCCAAAAAAAAAAAAGTATTTTCCTGTTGATTTGGTGCTGCCACCTATCTGTGGCTTCTGTTTCTGAGCTTAGCTGCAACTTCTTAGTTGCAGAACAGGTTGCCCCCGTGCCTATTAACTTAATATTTTGGGGAAATTCCTCTCTTTTGCTTATCTTCTGTGGTTTTTTAATGGCTTTGTGAGGACATTTTCTTAATCTGTTTCATATAACAGCTGTTCATACAAAGCGGTCATTTTCCCCTATTGAGGATGAGGGGGAAGGAGTCAAGAAGGAGGCTATTCAATCTTGAGAAGTTTTAGGGTAAGGAGCAGAAAATAGCATCTGGCCTTTGAAAGGTTCTGCTGTATGCCGTGATTAATTATGAGAAAGAAGGGATACAGAGAGGTGTGAATGGTATGAAATACTTCTGAAGACAGGCTCCTGTTTTACTGTATGGATTGTCTGCCTTGACTCTATATAGCTGTGCTTACTCAAAGATGTTTTTGATGCATAAGAAATAGCTGTTTCTCTTATTGTGTGATTGCAGTGCCTAAAATGACACACAATCACTGTCCTTGTCTGTCACAGGATCTCATGGCATATACACTTCTCTTTTTAGTCTGTGAAGTGGATGTGATTTTTTTTTTATTATTATTCCAGGTGCTGGAGAGCTCTTTGTATGTGGCCGTAACAAAGAAGGGCAATTGGGACTGAATCACACACAAGATGTACTGCGTTTTACTTTGTGTACTGCCCTGTCTGGCTTTTGTGTAAAAGAAGTTGCCTGTGGTTGGGATTTTACAATCATATTAGTAGGTAAGTGCCTCTGTAGGAGCTGAAGAAGTATGGTGATGTAGAGAACACAAAGTTCCAGGTTGCTATTGCTTGTGCATTGTGCAACACTCACAGGTTTTAAGCTACTTGCAATGCAGACTAAATTACTCCATGTTTCTTGTATCGCTGTGAACTTCAGACCTTTACTGAACATGGAGTGTAAAATGAGAAGCTTATGGACTCAAGGGCTTTGGAAGGGGAGGTGTTAGGTCTTTTTTTTTTTTTCACTGTGATGTTTTTGCCTGTTGGAATGTTACAGTGCTTTCCTTTTGCTCACAGATACACTGATTGCACTCTAACACTTTATTTTGCAGGAAGTGGCTTAGTTCTGTCCTGTGGGTCTAACGCTTTTGGACAATTAGGAGTTCCTCAAATTTCAGTTCCATGCTCAATTCCACAAAAGATTGAGGTAAAGATTTAAAAGGACTTGTGCTTTATAGCTCTGAATGTTATGTTGCTTACAGCAACTACAAAGGCCTGGTGACCTCAGTGGGCTTTTAAGCAAGGCTCTTCAACTATTTTTTATGCATTTTGATAATGTCTGCAGAATGAGTCTGATGCTCAGATGATATAAAGTGATACTAAATGTAGTGAAACCATGCAATTTTACTTCTAGTTTACTTTCAACTTTACTAGTTGAAGTTTTGCCTCAAGTTTTTAAGAGACTAGGTATGTTTTTCTACCTGAAGGTTACTCATACCTCTGCTGTACCTTGTCCAACGTTTATGCATAGCAGTCCGAACAGTGCCTTGTAAAACAAAATAGGCTAGCAATAATCCACCCTGGAAAAAAATAAACTGTGTGGTGGAGTTCAACAAAATTAGTTATATCAGTTCTTCTGATGTATTGCTCTTGTGCTTCTTGTGAAGCAGTTCTGTTTTGTAGGTATGTGCTGTTTTTAGGTGCGTTTATGACTATAGAAATTTATTTTTCAAAACGAGGACTGTCGTATTATTTCCTGGCCTTAAAAACCTTTAGATGAAACCTAGCTTGGTCATGCCCAAAATAATAGTAGTGTGGGAAAGTATGTAGCTGCAGGAAAATTAGAACTGAGAGAATATGCTTTAGTTTTATTGCTTATGAGGTTAAGGTTGTTTTTACTTTTGCAAGTAAAGGAACCAAAATGTACGTTGACTCACTTCTTGCTTAGCCTCCAGTATTTATCTAACAATATCAGCTTCCAAGGAAGTAGGATGGAAAGCTAGACAACAATTTCTCAGTTGTCCATTACCTTCAACTTTAAGTGCTCTATAGCCAGACTGTGGCAGCATAGCTCGTGTTCCTGTTAACTCACGTGGAAGTGTGTGGTGGTAACTGTGAGGCACTGCGGAGTGTGAGTAGGGAGCTTGGAATATAGCCTCAAACTATTTACTCTAAAATGTTTTAAGCAGGAGGTACTGAGACTTCTATAATATCAGAAAAGCTGTTTTGATGCTGCCTGTAAGTCTAACAGTGTAAATAAATTTCTCACAGGAATTCTAACTAATCACTTATTTACACTCTAGCTTCTTGTTTGAAAAACACCAATGAAACTCTTTTCCATCCAGATGAACTCTCATGTGTAATGCAAGGAATAACTTCAGAGCAGGAAGGACTCTCAGACAAGAAATTTAGCCTTATTGTTCATGCCAGACACAGCTGTGTTGCATTTCTGAGTTTCGTGGTGATCTGGTTAAGGCAGGAGAGGAGGGCCAGCTGGGAGGCTGCTAGTGACTAGGGATTACCTCACCTGATGTTCTGTATCCTTTACATTTCCTGGGAGCGTCAAGCCAGTATGGTGCCTTGAAAATGATGGCATTGACAGTGCTCATTTGAATCTGTGTCCTCCCTGACCACGTGGACCATTCATTTGTCTGCAGTATTTTCTCTTTTGGTTTGTACCCTGTTAAGTGCTGGGACTTGATGCCATCTGTTTTATGTAGTGTTACATCTGTGAGAAGAAAAATAAATGTGCAGAGGCATCAGAAATGGGGAAATACCAGAACTGAAGTACCTTGTGCGAACTAACTCATTTGTTTAATGCACCTGTGCTGTGGTGTAGTCTTCTGTTGCATGATCATATTGGGCAACCTTGCGTGTAGGTGGTGCTATCAGCTGTATTGTCTGTGATCACAGGACTTGGTAAGCCTGAACTGCTTACAGGAACTTATTACTGCTTGTCACTAGTATTTGCTGTGGAGGTTTTGGTATAATTGTTGAGGAATATGAAGTTAAAATTAAGAGATAAATGTATTTGTATTGCCAAGATTCCTTTTTTTCATATGAAGGTTTTGACTGTGGCTTTTCATTTATCACTGTGATGCTGTGCAAACAGCTGATTTGCTTTATTTTTTTTTTGAAGATGTTCCTACTAATTTTTATTGGCCAAAATTTATTTCTTTTGTTGTACAATAAGTTAGTATACATTGTGACATGCAGGCTGGAATTGTGAGAACTGTTTTCATAGTGTTCCACTAATGCTTTGGGCATATTTTGCTTTTAGATGCAAAAAATGCGGGGAAAAAAAAAGGTGTTTTTTTTTTCTTTTAATTTGAGCAGTCTCTCAAAGAGAAGGTGGTGGATATTGCTGCTGGACTGAGACATGCCCTTGCTGCTACAGGTAAATGTTATTGTTTTGCTTTGTCACTTCAGTAACAAATGAAGAATACTATAATTTGTGGAATTTTAACAGCTTAGGTGGGGGGGAAAAAAGGTGTGAAATTTATTTTAGCTTCTATTTACTTCAAATATCACAGGGAAGATACTCCTGAAAGTCTTATGCTAAGATTTGGGTGCAAATTAGCATGACAATAAGCATGCTAGAAACATCTTCCTGGACATCTCTTACGAAGAATTATTCTTTAAGAACTGAGAGTGAAAGTTTGGTAACAAGTTATTTTTCTGAGGGGTGGAAAACTTATTGAGTTCTCTTCTCCTATTCTGAAACAGAGCATAAAAGGACGCTTGTCCTGGAAAACTTATTTCTGGTCAATCAAAATATCTTAGTATTTTGAATTCATTAAATTATAATAAGCAAAAGAATGGATTTTGCTTTGTGGTGTTTTAAAATGATAATGCACATAAAACTTGGCTCTTTTAATGATATAATTGAAATTGACGCCCGGAAAAATCATAAAAATGAAGAGGGGAGGGAAGAGACCTACTCAGAGTTAAAATCTGTGTGTATACTTGGGAGGGTTGTAACTTACAAGTATTTCTCTTGCTCTTCTTAGACGCTTTGAGTTTGTTCATGGAATAACTAGAAAACAAAAACTTCCAGTTGGCGTGATTGTGTTGCAACCACAGACTGCACATGCTGTTTTATTTTAGTTTCACGTGAGGTTTAGCATGGGTTCCAGGTAGTGGAATCTAACTGAAAACGCGAAGGAGACACTTGGAAGAAGAGTGGGATTTCTAGTGCTTGTATGAATACTGGGAATTAAGGTGTCATGAGCTCTGCAGTCACTGGACATCTTGATTTAAGGCTGGGTCATGTCTTTGAAAGTTCCTGAGTAGAAGGCTAGTGGCTTTACTCCTTCACTGTGCTGGGCTGCACAACCAAATTAGCGTGAAGAGAAGGAAAGCAGGGACAGTGCGATGCACTTACAGTAATGAGTAAGTTGTGTGTGCTCCTGGGGTGCTACAGCTATGGGAATTCTGTTACTGAGTCCTTGATAACTTCCTAATATTGGCCTCAGCTTAGTATCTTCTTAGCTTTTTTTTTTAACCTTTACAATGAGACTATAATTGTTTGTTGCTTGATTACTTCGTAAACATATGGATAACCCCTGGTGAAGTCTGGTTTTGGCAGAACGGGCTTTTAAAGTTTTTTTTTGACCAGTGAAAATGGAGTGAATGTACCTTTAATTAAAGAGTTAAGTGATTTTGTTGGTGGTTATTGTGTCTTAATCTCTTCTATCTGTGTTTATGCTGGGAAGAGAGTGGTTTGGTGTTTCAGTGGGGAACTGGCATGGCATCTCGGGCAAAGCGTGCGAACCAAGGAAAAACGCTCCCCCCATTCTTGACTGCAAAGGAACCCTGTGAAGTAACAGGTAATCCAAGAATCTGATTTCTTTGTAAAAGTGTAGAGCAGAAATATAATTTGGAGTGATATGTAGCATCCTTTTGTTATTAAGCCATTTGGTATTAAAAACATATAGTGGAGTATCTGAAACAGAGCGTGCATACAAGTTCATAATCTATGGGGAAAAATGATATTGAGTCTTGCAGTGTCTGTGACCCAAAAGCAGAGGATTTTGTTATAAAATTCATTATGATCATCATGATATGTTATACTTGATACAACTCAGTGTTTTATGTCTATAGATGAAATGATATCCACACAACAAATTTTATGAGACTAATTTTTTCCTAGGCCTGGAAGATGTAAAGGTGAAGAAGGTTGCTGCAAGCTCCTATCATTCTGTGTCACTTACAGGTAGGCCTTAGGTACAGAAGTGAAAGTCCCTGCCTCAACCTGTAAAGGGGTTTTGTGCTTTGGAAACTTCTGTCAATTTTGGCTAGACTGGTGAAATTTGATCTACCATAGTTAGTTGTTCTGTAGTGGTTTTGGGTTCTGAAAACTTTCACTTTTTTAAGACCTGGATTAATTTGTTAAATTCTGAGTTCTGTGTGTTTTTTTTTTTTTTTTTTTCATGGGGTCAGGTGTGACTTAGCCCTTATAAATAAGTAAGGGTCTGGGCTCTTAGGGGTTAGAAACTGTGAAAGGATTTGTGAAGGCACGTGGTTGGGGAAACCTCTGCAGCTGCAGTGTGATGCTGCATCGGGTAACTCTGGATGGGTGAGTGCTGGCCCAAATGCAACCCTTTGTCTGTGGGAAAAGGTATGTTGGTGGTTATCCCAGGAAAGGCTGCTGTGGCTCTCCTGCTTCTGCCACCTGAAATAATGGCTTTTCTGTGCGGGGACGTGAGATCTTAGGTAGCTCTACTATAACAGTGTACGCATCTATGTGAGGCGATAAAAGAGCATGAGGCTTATTAAAAGCTGTAGGAAATTGCTTTAATGGCTTAGGCACTTGCATAACTTCTGCCATTTGTTCTTTGATCTTTAGGGCAGTGCTCCCATGCTGGATGTTAAGTATCTGGGAGTGAAGTCTAGTAAAGAATCTTTTTGGCAGACTTGAGAGAAGGGGAAACAGAATAGCTTTTCATCTGTAATCTTACAGTTCTGAAGTGTGGAAGATATATTGAACCGTATAAAGATAAGTCTTTACCAAACTTCGTAAGGAGAAGTTCTTAGCAAATATGCAGCCATCTGGTACCTCAGCCGTCATTAAATGTAGTACTGGAGTATTTGCTTATGCAGAGAGATTTAGTTGTATGGGGAGACGTTAGATGTGAATTACAGTGAATTCTGAGATGCAAAGTCTGTTATGTGATTAGTGAAGAACTGTCAGGACAAATAGAATCTGCTTTAGCTAATTAGCACTCTCTGTATGTTTAGAGAGTGAACAGATCATTCTTCCATGCTTTTGCTTTTTATTTGAGAGCAGTCTATTTGGCAACAGGGGGACCAAATTTAACAAAGTAGGTGCCAGAGCTTTTAATAATGCGTTGCTATTACTGCCCTTCATCCTGCATTAGCTTCTAAAGATACTTGTTCTTTTTAAGTTACTGTAGAGTGTAGTATTTAATAAGTGAGCATCACTCTGGGGATTTTTTTTCTAGGAATTTCATGCTCAGTGATGCAATTTTCTTTGGCTCTGTTTCATGAGCCACCTGCTGGTAGGATACCAAACACCAGTAAACAGGAGGTTTCTGTTATAACCGTTGAAGTGGGTTGTTGCAAACATGAATGGCAGTTCCTTTAACAAAAAAAAAACCACCACAAACCAAAAAATAACAAAACAAAACAACAAACAAACAAAAAAACCAACCCCCCCCCCCAAATTAGTAGCATCTCAGCTTCAGGATCCTTACCTGTGTCCAAAGTGGCGTGAACTGCCCAGTCGTGGGAATATGCTGCCTAGTCTTAGGTTTTAACAAAAACTTAGACGCTACTCGAGAAATGAGGTGAGGTTTGAGCATGTGACACTTCCTAGGATGAAGTAAATGCGCCTTCTGGAAAGGAAAAGGAGATGACAGAGGCAGTGCATGTTAGCCGTGGAGATGTGTTGTGGATGGCCATAATGTTTTTCTTTGTTGAAACAAACTGCTTCTGTCACCTCCTTTTTCTTTCTTGAAGGTGCGTTTACTTCATACTGGAAAGGAATTTATAATTTTAGTGAATAATTCTAATGAAACAATTGCTTGATTTGTTTTTCCTTTTCATTTCAGTTGTATTATTTTATTGAGGAACTTGAGAAGTCCTGCAGATTACTGTCAGTGATCTGTAACTTGACAGTACTGGCTCCCCCCTGCCCCCATTCTCTCTTGTCTTTCACTGGAATAGCGATACTATACAGGAACTCGCCTGGATCATTCTCTTTCTGTTACTGCTGCCAAACTGAGATAATTAAATATGTTGCAGCCAAATTTTTTTTCTTCCTTCTGAAGAATTTACTTCTGTCATGCCTCTTGTAGAGCTCAGTGCTGACCTGAGGCTTCTCGAAGCCTTGAGTGTAGTGGATGTGTGCTCTGAACAACTTGATGCTGCCAGTTATGGTTTCCAGTCTTTCTGGGTCTGTGATCATGTTCTTCATGTGTGCATGATTTCTCTTGCTGCTCATGTAGAGTGGCAAAGGACTAACTTCAGGAGGTCTGACACAGCTCTTGTTCTGTTATGTGCTGCTTGTGGGTTATGTTTTTTAACACAGAGGTCTAGAACCTGGGCTGGATAATCTTGTGCTGAAAAGGCCGAACTAATATGTAATATCTGCAGAAGGACTCACCTGACTGCTTATCTTGTTACTGTCAGTTGGTTGTTAGGCTGTGAGCCCCTTCAGCTTATATTGGGGAACCACATGAAGCAATGTGGATGTTGCTGTAAATGTAATTATCCCTGTGGGTGGAATCCTGGAGTGTGTACTTGCACAAATGCTTCTTCTGCGAAGGGGATGGGGGAAGATGGGTACTTACTTACAGAAGTCTCTTGGTAGTTGTGTAACAGTGCTTTGAGACATGATATTATTTTAATTTTGCCTTGATAGGTAGTAACTGCTTTAATTGTATGTCCTTAGCTGTGCCACATTCCTTTAGGAAGTGACTGACAAGCAGAGCTGGGAGCCTGTAGCTCCTGTAAAGAGACTGGGAGACTGTCAGAGCTTCCCAGGTACTGGAGGGGAGTTGCGTTACTAACTGCACTTCAGGAGATTATTTACTGGACTAAGCCCAAGCTTTAGGGTGAAGATAAAAGCTGACCTGCAAGGACAGAGTGGGCAGAGAGCGAATGCTCAGTGAATGACCCCAAGATGTTTTAAGCTTCTTCTCTGAGAACTTTGCTGCAGTAGTTAGTTTTCTAATAAAACTTGGCTTTTGCTATAAAGATGTTTCAGTCATCTTTGAGACGCTCACAGTAGAAATGAGGTCCAGGCAGTTTGACCCGAAAGCTCTGGTTGTTTCAGGGAGTCAGTGTAGCCCTCAGAAAACAGGCATTTTGTTGTTAAGGTCCTTGCAAATATTTCTGATTTTCTAATTACAGTGTGTGTACATCTGGTAAAGATGTTGTCCTTTCCTCAAAAACACTGAGTTGAGACAGAGCATGTATCTGTTGCTGTTCTATGTATGTCACTTTCAACTCATTTTACTTCTTTGTCTACTATAGATGAAGGACACCTCTACGTCTGGGGTAGCAACAAACATGGGCAGCTAGTGAGTGAAGAGATCTTTCTTGTTGAGCCCAAGAAGATAGAGACTCAGTTTTTCTCACGTGAAAAGATTGGAGCAGTTTGGAGTGGTTGGACCCACTTGGTGGCACAAACAGGTAGGATATGTAAAAAGCAGCCAGATGAGGCACCAAAACAGTAAACTGTCTTTATTACATGCAAACAGTGATTTTACTAATACTAATTGGCTGCAGTTCTGTGTTTTCACCTGGACAGTGGTTGTCTCTTAAATGATGAAGACAGGCATCCTTTGGCTTCTGTTCCTCAGAAGACAGTCAAATAAACTAACCAGGTTTGAGTGTCTTGCTTTTGTGGTCAAACCCAGAAAATGTTTAGAAAAGATAAGTAAAAAGAGGCCTCATTAGTTTGAAGAGCAATCCCTGAAGATGAAATGAAAGACTTTGTTGAATCTGTACAGCTGTACCTTCCTGGGAACCTTTCCAGTGTAGATGGTATGAAAGATTGCCACATGCAGAAGGCTGTACGATTAAATTCTTTCCTGGGAAGAGATGAGAGGAAGGTTATGCAGCAATGATATTTATGTGTAAAATAATGGTTGATGTGATGAAGGTCGTTTGAATGCATTTGTATTGCTGCTCTGTTGTGAAGTGCAAAGGCAGGAGAGAAAAGTAGATAGATAAGGCATCTGGAACTATTTTTTTTGTCTTCGTGCGGACAGCGTGTGCAATTTGCTTCTACTGTTGTAGACTGTGTGGTATGATAGTTAAGACTAACAAGAGGATGAATTTCTTTTATAAAACAAAAAGAACAGCCAGAGTTATATTAGCAGGGGTAACATGCATGCTTTTCTGCTTTTGCCTTGTACAAACTACCAGGTGAGGAAATGAGGAGCAGATGGAAACTTTTTGTCATATTGGAGATTGAAAAGCCTGTTGGTATGACAGGATACAACCCGTTCATTAAGAAAACTGCAGAAGGGCCACAGATCTGTTGTTGTTATTTACTGGGTTCTGTAATTATGGATACTGGTTCAAGGAATGCTTAACCTCAACATGGGTAGTTTTATTTAAGTTGAGTTCTTACATGCTCAGAGGTCACCACGTGCTTAAGTGTTGTATTAAATTGGTGCTGTAAATACTGAAACAGTTGCATAGTAATGTCCTTGCTCTGTGAGAAGTGTCTGTTTTAATTACGGTATACTGTGAGCTCTTGGTGCTAGAACTTGGAGAGATATGATGCATGACTGGAAAAACAAATTGGTTAAGCATTCTGTTTCATGGTATTTGTTGTTTGACATCAAAGTACGTGAGAGAAATGTCATGTAAAAAACTGCATTACTCTGGCTGCCCTCTTAGCTATTTAAAAACTATGTTTGAACTCTGATTTTTAGAGGATGCTATACTGAAAATTTCAGAGCTGGAGTCAATGCTACGTACTGCCTGGAAACTTTCCAGGTGGAGTAAAGGAATTTATCTCAAAATGTATGATTCTTGAAAAAAGTGCTTAGCGTCACTCTTACGGGAACAGAGATGGTAGAAAAAAGACATTAGTCAGGATAGCCTACTTTTTAAAAACGGAGTCTTGTCAACATGGTTTGCCTAGCTTCAGTATTCCTTAATGCATATCCACTAGGTAAAACTTTCCCAAAGTTTTAGAAACTTTTAATGTTTCACCTATTTATCCACTACAGAAATGAAGTGAATATTTTAGTAGGTGATTTTAAGGGCAGGGGGGAGGAGGGGAGTATGTTGACTGATTAGCAGGGATACTTTATTTGTAAATGCTTGAAAGGAATTTAAATAAAAATAGGCTGACTTTACATCTGCATGAGAGCTGGCCAAGTGATGCAGTGACATAAATAATTGCTGTATTTAGGATTTTAAGTATCTTCAAAAGTCAGTGGACCCGAACCTAAATCATTTGGAGTAAGATCTTGAATA
Organism: Chauna torquata; assembly: GCA_013399475.1. NCBI lineage: Eukaryota > Metazoa > Chordata > Aves > Anseriformes > Anhimidae > Chauna > Chauna torquata. Next base: position 31,065 of record VXAL01016793.1, read on the forward strand.
GCCGTTGGCAGCTTCCAGATATCAATCAGAATCTCATGGGATTTTCAAGGGTTGCTGAACTGCTAAACATAGTGTGAGCTAAGCACTTAACTTTCTGAAAAATCAGTCACTGCAGTTATCTATGTAACTGAAAATGCAGCCCGCTTGAGAACTTTTCCCTGCATGTAGCTCTTCCTCCATTATTTTTACCTCTTCCTGGCAAAGGAGGAAATGCTGCTTCAGTTTCCTGGTGCTGAAGTTACATACCAGCAGTTTCCAAACTTTTTTGATCACAAATCCCTATCAATAAGGAAAAAACAAAACAAAACCCCCAAAAAACAATTTGAGCATGCACCCTCAATGTAGGTATACTTACTTTATTTATAGTACATATACTTGTACTACTGTAGTATATTACACAAATTATACACAAAAGTAGAAATTAAAGGATGAAGTAAAGATGAAATGTATTTAAAAATTTTATTTATTAATGATTTTAAAAAAAAAAGTCTTCCTGCTCCTCAGTGAATTGTCTTGCAGCCCAAGGGGCATGCATGTACCACACTTTGGAGGTTACTGACATAAACAATTCCTGCTCACTTTTCTGCTGGGGAGTTCAACAGTTACTGGAAAGGAGGCAGATACAGTGGTCGTTGGATGGAAAAATGGAAGGCAAGGATGTTGTAATATGATGTTTCTGTTCACTGGGAATGGTAGGAATGTACCTTGGAAAGACATTGTGGAGGGTAGGGGTTTTGCTGCATGAAAGAATGGAGAAGTTTTTTGCCTAACTGATAGTCTTGCTGTGATGCAAAATTTAATAGTTTAACGTTTAGGTTACTATATCTGAAGTCTAGTGTTGTGCTATTTACTGAAGGTAATGGAATTTCAAGGGACCATGACAAATATTTAGACTTCTGTATGGATTTTTTTTCCAGAACATTCATCTTGGTCAGAGTAATAATAATAAAGCATTCATAATGCTTTATTAATAATCAAGCAGCTAGCTTGACAGTAAATTAAAACTTGTTCTTTGGAAGGGCATAGGAAGAAACTGGGTGTATAAAACCTGGATGCTCTGTTCATGCATAAATTCACAAATTGTGCCATTTCAAAATGACATTTTGATCTTTATCTGCCAGATGAGCAGTGCTTGCCCGCAGAACTAATGGAAAAGTGAGTGGTTCAGTGGTGTTGTTAAAAGCAACCATCTGGAGGAACAGCGGGCAGTTTCATGGGTGCTGTGGTCTGACACTTTTAAGGGGAGTCTAAGTGAGTTACAAACTTTGTTGTCAGAAAAGAAGGAACACAGTATAAATCTTTTCTTCTTTCATATTAAGCTTTCCCTCTTATGTAAACTAGCCTGTTTTAAAAGACTTGCTTTGGTTTGTTTTTTCTTTATGCTATTGGCAAAATTTTTTGTTGTAACCTAAAGCAAAATACAAAACTTTTTTTCATTTCTTCCCCACTATGTCCTTACAAGTGTTTAACTGCACCTGAAATCACTGTAATGCCTGTATCTCTTTTCATATATTATATTCTACCTCATTCAGCAGCTGTGTTGAATGTCCTGTTTCTAGTCATTTCTCTTAAGAGTTTAACTCTCTCTTCGTTTGCTGTTATTTCTATCATAAAGTGGTTCAGTTTCAAGAAGTTATTTCCTGAGGTAGGAGTTGTTTGACTCAAGAAATTTAAGGAACATTTTTGTAGGGTGTTGTGTTGTTCATCCTCACCTTTAAGTGATCTTCTTCAGATCCAATTCTTTGTTCTTTTTAATCATAGAGGTCTCTTTTGGACTATTTCTGTTGTACTCAATCTTACTTGAAGGATTTTCAGTTATTTTAAAGACGGGCAGCTGCTACTTTTTACTGATTCCTGCAGAGGAGATGCACAATTAGACCTTTACAGCACCACTACTACTCCTTCAAAATAAGTTGCATTGTTCTGCTACTAGCGATGGTCCTGATTAATGATGGTAGGTCCAAGAAGATTAAGGTTAAGAGGCTCTGCTCCTTGATCAGGTCTCTGATGACACGATGTGGACTTGCTGGTATCTTTGGTTTATTCATTATTTTCTGCATGAATGCTTTTATCAAGTGACTTTCAAGGCATGCATTTCCATTATGACAGGGCAGTACTGTTACTGCTTTTTATGTGAAGGACAGACCAGATGTATTCTTCTGGCCTTGCACTCCAAGTGCAAATATTTTTCTTTTCACGTGACCGCTCAATAAAGTGGTTTGCTTCCTTTCCAGCACACTGCTTAATGGCACAAGGAGCACCACGGCAATATAGGGGATACTGTTTTGAAAAATGAGCGGTTCTTTGCATGTCTGCTTAATAATGTCAGCTGTAGTTTGTGGTCCTGCTCCAGTTGATACAAATGCTTTGAATGTAACTGCTGAAAGAGTAGTTATTGCTTAGGTTATTTAAAAGAAAGCTCAGTGGTGCCTGTAATGCTGAGGATGTAAATTAGGCTACGTTGGGAAAAGATGGAACAGATCAGAGTTGAAGGCAAACCTAAATATAGCGAGAGAAATCTTTAAAAGACTTAAAGGTTTTGAAATGAGTTGATGATTCCCAAGTTATTTCCTTTTTAACTCGGATACCTCATAAATAAGCCATCTTAGTCTGGCCTGTTTTATTATCTAAGTATTCTGAATACATTCACTAGTCTAGTTTTCATGTGACAACGCGTGAAATTGTGGTGTGCTTGAGCTCACATAAAGAATTCCAAGCTCTTTCACCCAGGAGTGACCTTAAGAATGCAGTTACAATGGTATATCTACTGCCTGTGTAAAACTGCCTGCAGCTAAGAAGTCTTGGAAGAACAAAACACGATCAGAGCCCTTGACATAGGCTGAATAATATTCTGAATCCTTACTCTAAATGTGTACCCGAGTCTGTGCTTATTTGAGTCTCCCTTGACATCGCATCTTTTAGTCCACATAAAAACGCTTTGAAGTGATCTGATGTGCTAGTGACCTACATGATAAAACAGAATCCATCTCCCTCTTTCTCTGAAGCAAATGAAAGTGCATCTGTCCAAAGAGTGAGAGCAGATGGAATATTTCTAATTAGCAGACCTGAAAAGGAGGCTTCCTGCTGCAGTTGCACTTGTTATGTTCCTGCTCTGATGCCGGTCACTAAGTGCAGCTCTCGGGCCTTACTGGTAAGCGACGCAGTAGATGCGGTGTGACTGCAGCGAGGCGAAGTGTAAGGACGCTACTCTCTGGCACCTAAGCAGTGTGGTTTCAGCCCACTAGAGGTCCTTTCCAGTTTTCTTTTGAATCAAGCCTCTGCAGCCTTCCTGATACTGGAAAGCCTGCTTTCTTTGCCTTGAAATTTTCAGCGGGTCTCTGGGAGTGCAAATCCTGATTTTTGTGGCTTATCTGCGATACCAATACGGCATCTGTTTTATGGGGGCTCTTTCATCTTTTTAGCTGCTGTAAAATGATCTGCCAAAAGGAACTGCAATTGGGAAATGACATTTTGAATAGTGAATAGTTTAGAGATTTTGCTGAAGTTGTCTGGGTTTACTGGGTGCTGTTCTGGAGTCTACATTTTTTTAAAACAAAGGCAAAAAAATGAATATTGCTATTATCCTTATTTTAAAAAAAAAAAACCTTCTTCTGCTTGTTAGAATCTTTTATAAAGTGGCCTTACGCAAGGGACAGTATGGATCTCCATCTTAGTGATAATGCAGCAAGTGCTGCTGTTAAGAATCATCTTGTTCCTGGGGTAATTGCTTTTACTAATACCTATCCTTGCTGCGTATGTTGTGCTTACCTCTGGGTTTGAAGAAATTGAATGCCAAAGTGTACATATTTCATGTGCTGGATGTAAATACTGAATTTTGCCTTGTTTATATGGGAGAACAGAATTGGAGACTGTTTCATGCTATGTGAATTTTGCCAACTCTGTAGGATGCCGTAGGGCACAATCTGGTGGGGCAAACTGCTGATTTTCTGGCAGGACAAGGATGTTGTGTATAAATTTTTATGCACACCTACGTTCATGTGTGTGTGTATATAAACATGAATATATATCTTTAAAAAAATAGTTGAGGACTGGTACGGGTCTACAAAGGTGAGGAATGGTGCATTTTCAGTTTTGAGAAGAAAGGTATCTATCCAATTATGATTCAAAGAGGGTTAATGTCAGCTGTCTTTTTATCCCTGGAACAATGTGACAGGTCGGTTTGCTTTTTGTAGGATAGTGCACATAGGGAATGGAGACAGGGCGCAAGGAAAACTCTGCAATCTTCTGGTCTCCTTATGATGCTCTGTTTTGGTGCTGCGACTGGGAGTTTTCCCATTTGCGTCAGGTAATAGGAGGGTTTGTGATTATTTGCTATCTGGGAGAAGGTAAAAAGGATTTTGTGTTCATCTTAAAGGTGACTATTTTTTCTGTTTACATGTTTTGCCTTATGTCAAACCTCATTCACCCTGGCCAAGTCTATATAACTCTATCTTTCTGTTGAGAGGCTGAAGCAGTGTAGAAATATATATATATATATATGTATATTTGGGGTATATTCATTCATAGATTATCAAGATTTTTAAAGAGTAAAATTCTGTTGTTGCACTGTGCCAATGCTATTGCAATTTTTGTGTATCATTTGCATGTTGCACCTCACAACAAGAGCTCAGAGCAATTTACAGCTCTGCGAAGAAGCTAATAAGGGGTATTCAGTTCCTCTTTCAGATGTGCAAGAGAACTGCTTCAAAAAGATCAGGTGGCTTCCTCACAGCATAAAACCAGGACCTCCCTACTTTCTTATGCTTCATTTGAAAACTTCTCTGTGAGGATGAGAAAAGGTACTAAATGATCTCTGGCACTAGAGTTTAACTCATCTCCTCATGTGAATGACCTTGGTACTAAAGTACCTGGGAAGACGATCTGTCCTGGAACAGAAATCACCCTTTTCACAGTCATGTTCCACTACTGCACTAAAGGATGTGGCCGACACTTTTCGTGTGTAGTTCATTCTGTTTCTGTTGTTATTTCCATAGAGAGGAAGTTGTGTGCTTAATAGCATCTTTATTATTGATAGAGTAGGGTATTCCTTGGCTTTTTTTTCTTGCAAATGACAATTTTTCCTTGGTGGTTGGGATCTACAGCTATGAGTAGGAATACTGAGTGCTCATAAGTCCACTTTTCCAAAAAGTGATTTATACCATTTACCTGCATCATCCTCTTTTGCTCCTGTCTCACAAGACTGACTTAATAAGCTTGTTCCTACTCCCTTCCCATCTCTACCGAGAAGTGGTGCTTCCTATGATCTACACAGGCCTTTAATGCTGAGCTCTTCAAAAATACCCTTTAAGCAGCTGCCTTGTGGTCAAGTGCTGTTCTCTCTTGTATTAATCTTGGCACTGTTATCCCTATAAAGCAATTTAAAAGGGTTAACGTAGTCTGAGTGGAATGATTTTACTACAGCAACAAGATGTTTTCATTTGATGCTGAGTTGACTGTGTGTTCAGTAGACGATGCGGTAATTAATTGGAAGAGTATGACAGTTGTTTGGTGCCAATAGGTGACAGTCAAACGTTTGAAACTGGAGCACCTGACACTTTTTAATGTGCGGTAGCTGTATTTTCTGTGGTGGAATGCTGGGTTTTGGGAAAACAGGTAAAATACTAGAAATTAGCTAAATCAAAAACTGCGAATTGTTAGGAGCCCCCAAGCCCCTTGAACAAGAACTTGCAAAATGATTGTTTGAGAAAGAAAACTTTGTCCATCTGCCTTGAGCTAAGTAGACTCTAATTAAGATCTGGTAAATTCACTTGTCTTTCTCTGGTATTGGTTGTATGGTACATGGTTGTTCTTACCTTCTCTTTACAACGCTGTAGCTCAGCTTGATGAAGCAATGGGAACTGATGCTTTGTAGCCTTCCTGTTATGTTCCTTGCTGTCATAATAAATGATGTCACTGTTGTGCACTGTAAGACAAAGCAACAAAGAACATCAGCTGAAGATGCATGGGTTTTAAAACCAGATGTGGCTGCCACAGAGGAGATCACAAGAGTTATTCCAAAATACGGTGTTGAATTCTTCCTGGATACCACAGTGTTTAGCCCAGAAATTTTTGCTTGACAGAAGTATAACTTCCAGAAGATGTTCACCTGATGGTAGGGTTTTTTTTTTCATTTATTTTAAAGATGCTGTGTTGCAGGTCCAGTGACTGAATCGGAGTACCACTGGAACTGCCATAGTTGCCTGGTTTGCAGTTACACTGGGAGGGGTGAGCCACTATTCTTTTGATTTGGGTCCAGGCAGATCTGGCAGCTATGCTAGGATGCTTTGAGAGGGCAGAAACTCTGCTTTTTATATGTTCCAAAGCTGAGACTCAAGTTTAAGACAAACAAGAAAAATGACAAAGTGAACAAGAGAGACAGTGGAGGCTGAGCTCAGATAGTGAGTGGGATTTAATAGGGAAATGTTGTCAGCGTTAAGCCCTTGTGCCACTTACTGTACTTGGTCTAGGGCACTTTAGGACCACTTATGGGACCTAAGTGGAGAAGTTATGATTTATAGAAAACTTTTGTTTGTTCGTAAAAGCATAAGTTTCCTCTTTGGTGGTACTGTCTTCTGCTTCATGGCTTAGAGAGGAGATGGATTTCTGGTGATAATGAATGTGTGATAGAGACATCTTCCAATGGTGTTTGTTACGTGGCTTGTCATTAGCTAGGTCTTGTTATGACCTGAAACTGTTCTAGGCGAAATTGATGGTTGGACTTGGTGGTCTTGAAGGTCTTTTCCAACCTAGATGATTCTGTGATTCTGTAATGGTGACTCTGAAATGATTCCTAATAAAAATAAACAATTGCACGTTGCTTTGCAGTCATCTGTTTGCTAGGTCTGTGGTATCTCGGAGAATCGTGATTACAATTGTGCTGTTTTCATCTACTTCTAAACTCTGTAAATACTTTCTGATATTACTGAATCTCTTGAAAACTGAAGAAGTGTGTCTGTTCAATACATACGCAAAAGTGAGCATGATACTGAAAGCTGTGAAGCTTGAGAGAGAATAAGTAGATTGTGAAATAAGTTTTTAGTGTGTGCATTGCATGGGTTTTCAGTTGTTGTTGCTTTCCAAGCTTGCACTGGTGATATGATGTGTTTGCAATGTACAGATCTCATGCTATGACTGATGATGGAACTTCTGGTTACATTAAAAATAATAATAATAAAAAAAAAATCTTTGGATGCATCTGTTTTTGGCTGGCAAATTTTAAAACTTCAGGGCATACCCTGAAGGTCTCACATTTGATTATGTAGGTTAGAACATGGAAAGGGGGGAGAAAGCAACACGCAAGCACAAGCCTGGGGACCAAAATTCAGAGATTAAAGCTTTGCAGAAAATTATTTGGATCTGTGGGTAATTTACAGTGTGCAGTAACAGGATTAAAGATTCTAGGTGCATATGGGAATTGCCTTATTTTCTGTATTGTCCTCAAAGCTGGCTCCTTGCTCCGTCACAAATGAGTCTCTCACTGCTGTTTCAACTTCTATGGTTATTTTTAAGCGAAGCTCGTATAAGCTGCTGCAGCAGGGGTTGGTGGGAACCGTGAGGTCTGTTACTCAGGAGGTCTGTTCTGGGCTGGCAGCCAGCTGAGAGACGGGAAGGGTACTAGCCCTTGAATTAACTGGGGTCACATTTGTGGCAGGGCTGCACGTTGTGGGTGCTCTGAAAATCGAAGTGTCTGGGAAAGCAAATATGTAAAGTAAAAATGAACCTTCACTTGGCATTGTATGGATACATGTAAGAATTACAGGCATAGAATCTGTGTTTAAGTCGGTACAAGATGTTTAATATACCTTGATTTTATGTGTTGAGTTCACCTTCTGAATTGGATTCATTTAATCTTTTTCTATAGACACATGGAACTAAGTATTTAAGCTCTGCAAAATACGTGGCTATAAACTGTGGTATTCTGGAAATTTGTGGCAATTTCGCACTTATTGTCTGTGAACACATCGATGCAGAGTTGATTTTTTTTATTAAAGTAGCTTATATGAAAGGAATCTTTCTCTTTGGCAGACAGTTCCTTTCCAGTCATGAATCATCCCATTAACGCAAAAACTTTGAGGAAGGCGCAGTAAAGCTAATGAATTGACGCACAACCTTCTTTTTTCTCGAGCACTACAGTTTGGGCAGCCCTGTGGTACCGCCTTCTTCCCGTTTGAGGAGGGAACATCCTCATCAGGAAAGAGCTCCTCTTCGGGTTAATCCTGCCCTTTTGAAAACTGTGAAGGCAGATGTCCAGATTCTTCACGTGGTCTTCAGCTGTTTCTTTTAGTAATCCGGAATTCTGCTCCAAAAAGATTGGTTTCTGTTGTTGCAGTTTGATCACCAACTCTGCCTTGCCTACAGGAGCAATTGTTTTGAATTCGCTTTACTCTTTGTTGGTGGGAGCAAACCCTGATTTTCCTCCTGAGGAGATTCCTTGGCATCAGTCTTCTAGAAGTGCTTGGGAAAGCTGAATGAAAATGGCAAGCATCAATGGCTTACATGGAAGCTCTGTTTTGCGATTCCTGGAATCACTTTTCCTACGTCTTGTTCAAGCATGGCCTGGTCCGTGTCTCTGTAGCCCCAACTTTGTGAGGCCTGGAGTTATACAGGTTCAGCCAGTCCTTCCTGGAGAAGAAAAAAACAAAAACCCATGGAAAACCAGAGCTAGTGACCTGAAGAGCCACATTCCTCAGCCATTTGTGGAGTTTACCATGTTATCATCCGTTCCTGGGGTTTTGATGGGAATTTGTTCGTCAAGCAGTGAGGAACTCGAATTTATGGACAGTTTAGTTGTGGAAGGATATGAGACTTAAGCAGCCAAATTGTACAACAACTTGTCTTTGGGGAGGGGTGGTGGGGGTTGGATCTTGCCAGGGCCGCTGCAGAAGACTTGTTCTTTTAACTGCCAAATTGCTGGTGAATCTCAGGGAAGCTTTGCTGGCAGAAAATAGATCTCAGTAAACCTTGGATCTCCTCTGTTTGCATTGCTGAGGCACAGCAGATTTTGTCTCCAGCAGCTATGGCTCAGCAGCACAACAGGAGCCTTCTATTACATCCTACTCTGTGTCAGTCCCTCTTGTTTAGTTCTGTCTTATGCCACAAACATGTTTCTTCAATATTTTTTTTTCCTGTTCTTTAACAAGAACCAAATAAACAGAACCTGTAGGTTGACTCTGGCTTATGCAGTTGATTGTTTTTCCTTGCTTTACAGTATCAAGTTGTTGTTACCAAGTTAATGAATTTCTAGATTTTATTTTCAAAATCGTATGGAATGGAGTTCTAGATAGTTGTAAATAACTAGAAGGGATTGGGCTTTTCTTTGGCTTCGTGAGCTGGCATCATTCCTTGGCTTTATTTTTAAACTTATGGCTAGAGTGTGTGTGAGTGTGTGTGTGTGTGTGTTTGTATATTTCTTTGGGATTCTACACTGCTGTTTCTGCTGCCCCCTGACTGCTACATGACTTTGGTAAAACTCTTGAAGAAATTCTTTCTATGGATTAAATGTCAAGGATCAGGCTTGGTTCAATGTGAACTGAAAGTAATTTCTGAAAGGATAGTATCAAGTGTTCAGTTGTTCATATGCACTGTTTTTTCACAGATGCTTGCTAACAATCTTTTGAGTAATTTGTGGTGTTTCTTCAGTAACTATGTCTCTTCTGCCGTTCCTTGTTCTTAGTGATTTTCAGTTGGTGCAGTAAATAGTTGGGTATGCCGTACCACATTATATCCTTTGTATGGGAAAAGAGAAGTGTCAGATGCTAAGCCTGTGCTTATTTTGATTGAAGTTATTAATTGTAAAATAGAAATATTAGTGATTGGCATAAAGGGCAAGGAAACATGATATTTATTAGGCCTTTCCCTTGTAAGCTATATTGTGAGTATATTAGTGGTCTATGGAAAGTAGAATTTAGATGAACTTTTGTTAAATTTACTTCATAATAAATGCTGAGGATTGTGGTGTTTTTTTGTTTGGTGGTTTTTTTTTTTGGAAGAATTGTAAAAGAGGAGAAAATAACTATCGTAAGCTTTGCATATCTCTTCTGCTCATCTTACGTGTATGGTAGTCTACAGAATGTATTTCCTGCAGTAGAAGGGGAAGACAGTACATGAGGGTATTCTAGCCAGGTTTTCTTAGCCGTGGCTTCTTCATGCTTGCTTAGTCCTGTCCAAATGCATTTTGGTAAATACTCCATGACTGGAGGAGTTTGGAGAATGACTCAGTCATCGTTCAACAGAACACTTACAGGGCTTTTTTAACGTAGACCTCGTGTGAGAAGAAGGGCTATGTTATTATCAATTTCTTTTCTATTTTTTTGTCTTGCCATATCTTCTCTTTTGCTGTTGGAAATAGTGGTGGTTGTGGACCTAAGTAATGTGAGTGTCTGTCCTAGCTTGAAGGAACTTTGATCTTAAAAAGCTTTCAGAAAAATGAATCTGTAAAATGCAGATGTGGTATAGATTTTGTTCAGCTCATTAGTGTGTGAGGTGAGTTTTTGGTTTTTTTCCCCCTTTTTGTTTCTTTTCTTTGGTTTCTGTGGTTGGATTGCTGCAGTTTATGGCTAGCCATATATTTAGCAAATGTAATAAACAAGGTCAGATACGTTAGCAAGTGTGTGGAAGATTATGGGGAAGAAAGTTCTAATGGGATCTCACTGGCAGCGTGTACACTGTACAAAGCAGAGAACTGCAGATGAAGTAGAATTCATGAAAGAATGCAAAAGCTAAAAGGGAACCCCCTGGTCCCTCGCTGTTTGAAGACAGGTTCACCTGATCATACAGAACGATTTGTGTGACACAAACAGTGATTTGTGTGACAGTGGCTTTGGATGTCTGTATTCCTTACCAGTTCTATTGGAAAACAAAACAAAATCTCTTCCTGGTTATGTTGTTTGGGCCATATCTGGGTTACATGCCTGCTGAAAGGGTTCTACCTGGACTGTCAGTAGTGGTGGCTTCCTTTTGTCTTAGGAAATAGTGCCTTATGCTGCTTTTGCACAGGGAATTGTTGTGGTGGTTTTACCCAGCTGAGCAGCAGAACTCCAACACAACTGCTCTCTCACTCCCCATCCTCAAAGGAAGAGGGGGAAAAAATACAATGGACAAGGGCTCAAGGGCTGAGATAAGGACAAGAAGGTTGCTCACTAATTACCGTCACGGGCAAAACAGACTCAACATAGGGAGATTAATATAATTTATTACTATCACTAGTAGACTAGAGCAGTGAGAAACTAAAAGCAAACTAAAAACACCTTCCCCCTATCCACCCTCTTCTACCTCCTCCCCCTGAGCACTGCAGGGGAACAGGGAATGGGGGCTGCGCTCAGCCCATATCGCT